>JAPSES010022417.1:0-13309 GCA_029822895.1 Maxillicosta whitleyi
TGTTTTTCAGGTTGAGGGGGGAGATTTTTCATCCTCCGTGGGGGGGGGGCGGGCAACAGAAAAAGACTGAGTAATACTGTCAGAAGCTATTGTTTAGTTTTATCGATCCTTGATCCACAAAGTCAAAATGAGGGTGACCAAAACGGTTGTCCAGCAACCACTGAGTGATGACCTTTTCTGCTTTATATGAGGGACTTTAGTTTTAACAGACATGTGGGTTGAGAAAGGTGTTGCATCAAAAAAAAAAAAGACATAATAGTTTAGAAACGGTTGATTTACATATCTACAAAAACCCATAAAGTATACAAGTGGGTTTTTTTTTTTCGTTTGGAAGACAAAAAAGCTTCCATTACTGATTTTGTCTTCATTTAAAATATGCTGCAAAAAAAATTAAATACATTATTATCCAATCTTCAATGTGTTTTACAGAGTTCAAAAAACTGAACACCATATGAATTTTTTTTTTTTTAATAAAGCTTAAAAAAGGACGAGAAGTGATAAAAGGTGGGGTTAAATAATTATCATGCTCATTAATAATTAAAACACAGGCTAACATCAGATGAATACAGTTATTGTCCTGGTCCTCAGGCTATGACACACTGACATTTACAGATCAAATCAATGCCAACATCTAACAGCAGGACCGCTTTTCCCTCCATGCTACCATCAACAAAGAGAAATCCACTAGCATCAAAACCCAAAGTATGCGTCGCATAAATTACAATATTTTCCAATATTTTAAAAGAAGTTCTTTTTTTTTTATTCTCGTTTCCACGGTTGGGCAGCCTGAAATTCGTTAACAGTCTCTGAATTGACTAATTCATCCATCAACATCACTGGTACCTGTCATTGCACCTCAATCATTTTGAGGGATCGACTTATTCACACACAGACATTCATATAGAAGTCATACCTATGCATAAATTCAGGGCATCATGGGCCAGAATACAAATCATGACCTCTGTTGCCTGTCAGCGGCTGATACATAAGAAATAGATGCAGCCTTTTTTTTTTTTTTTTTGTCCCTTCCGAAAGCACAGCCTCGAGCCAATTTGACTGTTTCCATTTTTTGCAGCCGAAGTGGTGAAAACAGCTGGATTTATCTGAGGCAGAGTATTATCACACCAAGTTGTACCATAGTCGGGCTTGTTTTAACCCTTTAAAGGACATAGAAATAGTCTGAAATTCAACATTTAAACATTATTGTGTTATTTGGAAGATTTTATTACTTTTGTGAAATAAAAATAATAATAAACTGTTATGTATACAATCAAAGGTGAACAGGCTTTTACTCATAAATGGCAAAAATACCGGCAGGCAAAATTTTAGTAAAATTCTACATATTTGCCCTAAGACATTTCAGGTTACAAACATTTTTTTTTTTTTTTTTTTTTGAAAAAGGCTAGCCTGTAAACGTTAACATTTTTCTGTAATTCTACTTTTTTTTTTTTTTTTTTTTTTTTTACCCTAAAACAAAGATAAAAACTTACAATTTACATTATTTATAGGTAATTATGATAGTATTTTACTGGTTTGATTCACTTTAAATTGAATTGACCATCCTTGATTGTTCATATCTTCAGTGTCATTTTTACATTTCACAAATCCATCCCAGGGGCCGGACTGAACCCTTTGGATTTGGGCCCCGGGCTACATGTTTGACACCTGTGCTCCAGATCCTCTCATCCGGTTCATTCCTTTACTTTCTCTGTAAATTTCACTGGCATTGTTAGTTGAATAACCTCTCAGCTGGCATGTCTGTTTCTGCACATGAAATTTGACACCATGGCCCTATTGTTGATCCATCTGTTGCTAGGTAACCCACTTCAATGATAGTCCTAAGATTATGGGCATAGCTACATGACTGCAAGGCTTTTGTAGTCCATAATTACTAATATCTTCCAAAATGTTGATTCTATCGACTTGTCGTTTTTTAATAATGTTTTCCTCGACCAAAAATACATACGTTTGCCAAACCGCAGCACTCCGCTCCTTATAGATTTTGAGTGATGCCCAAGACACACACACACACACACACACAAAATTCCCTTTTATAATATATATATAAATGATGATAAAGACGCATCAACATACACATTATGTTGTCATACATGCAGAAATGAACAAAAATAGTCACTTGCCAGATGAAGGGTAAATGATATGTATATGGATTTTGCCCATATGTGGGTTGTTTATTCATGTTTCCATATTATTTACTGCTTGAGGTGAATTTTTCTATAAATCACAATATAATTTCGCAGTTATAAAATTAAGATATTTATTACTACTAAGACACCTTATTAAATTTACATTTGGCATTCAAAATTAGCGTTAACCTATGCTATAATGTAATTGGGGATCATTTAATTTGCACGGGTGAGTTATGCTTGGATGCCATTGTCTTTCCCCTCCTGCGTCTCCAGACCACACACACATAAATAGTGCACAGGGATTCCCCATTGTGTTCCACACCTTTCATTAATTTATTTTGCTAACGTAACGTTGTGGGTGCTCTTTGGGATCAGGACTGCTGATGGCGCAAAGTTGAAGCCTGAGGGACTATTTAAATCATTGCTGAGTTTTATGGTCCAGTCAGAAATTATTAGTGATGTTATAGTGAAGCTATTGTATCCAAGGGTGGGGGTGGGGGGGTACTGTTGTTAGGATGCGTCCTCTAATCCATGTATATTAATGAACTCCTGTAGTCTTTCCTGATGTGACCTTGAGCTTTAGCCGTAAAAATGAAATCAGTTCAAGTCCAAGTCAAACTCATTTTAGTTCAGGGGTTACATCCTCCGAGTATGATCTAAAGTGGGACGGACAAGTAAAAATAATAAGAGAATAAGATATAAATAATGTCAATTTCAAAGTTTTTTTCTTGCTTTTACTGTAAAAAAAATAAATAAATTACATCAGAAAAATGTTTACATCTGTCAACCCATCATCGGTATTATTCAGGTTTTCAACAGAATACAGATCAACTTAGTTATATGGTTACGAACGGAAAATAAATAACAAATAAACTGTATTAAAGCCTCTCAAATGTACTAGTGGAGACCTCAAAGTCAAACCCAAACATGTAAAAATGCAAATGAAACAATAGTTGATTAAGATTCATTCAGATGGACTTCAGTAAATGACAGTTCGGTTTATTACAATTACGACATTATCAATGTATCATTATTAGTTGAAGTTATAGCACTTTGCATAATGGCGATAGTCACCTCCATTCAGCTGTAAAGAACACATGCGGGGACACTAACAAGAATTTTAATTATGATAGTTTTTTCCGAAATTGAGATTTGACTGGTTGTTTTCACCATCTCATTGTGCTCCATTTATTTTTGATGTTTAAATGTTCCTTATGAAATCTGAAGGGACATCTAACAGGGAGGTTGCAGATTTAAACAAACAGATTAAAGAGGAAAAAAAAAAGGGTGGGGGGGGTCCATCTTAAGGCACAGTGTAGAATCAGGCGGACATTAATTCAGATACAATAATCCACTTTAACGTCTGCTATTCATTGATTCAACCATTATTTAATCTTGTAATAAACCGAAGCTTAAGCTGAAATGTAAGAGAGAAAAGCACAGACAATAGAGGTAAAAAAACAAACAAACAAAAAACATGGAAAACAAAGACTGAGCTCCTGTAGATAAGTGGCAGAGCAAACACTGGACATGAGGACCCATTATATCTAGAGATGAAACACGAGAGGTAATTACACTGAAAACAGCGCATACACTCATGGACACTTTATTAGGTACACCTAGTGCGAGCCAGGTGTACCTAATAAAGAGGACAGTGAGTGTATCTGCCAATGCTGTAGCCCAGGGGTGTCGAACTTGTTTTAGTTCCCCTGTTTTGTTGGATACCATGAAGTAATGGTACTAATGTAATGAATGATGAAGTAATGGTACTAATGTAATGATGAAGTAATGGTACTAATGTAAGGAATGATGTCCAACGGGATCATGTGGTTGTGGACAGGTGTCTGGATCAGCACTAATGTTGGTCGAATGTTATAAAATACATGTTCCTCTCACTTTACATGTGTTTTTCTCATATTTTTTTTTATTTTTATTACTATTTTTACTATAATTTTATTACTATTATTGCTTTATTTTTATAACCAAATATGGTAACGTCACTGACCCATTGAAAATTTCACAAAAGTATTGATATTTTCTGCGAAAACACACTATGGTTGAAAATTTTAATTTCGGAGTATTTCTATGAGTGAACGTAAAGGGTAGTTCACATTTTTAGTGAAAGGATAGCTTGTAAATGTAATTTTCTTTTTGCTACAGTAAAACAAACAAAAACATTTTTGAGTTGTCATTTTTTTTAGGTTATTATTATTGTGTTTTACTGCTCCAGTGACTGGGTCAGCTAAGTGGTTAACGCCACTGACTTTGGTGCGGAAGATGGTCGGTTCCAGACCCAGGTGATTCCTTGGGAAAGGTTCTTTACGCTATACAACCAAATAGCCACAAGGAGCGCAAGCCTCATTGTGACAGTCCAAAGCCCGGTTGTGTCAGGAAGGGCGTCCGATGTAAAAACCTGTGTCAAATCAACATGCGAAGGGAAAAAGTCGAAAGAAATCCTCATCACTAATGTGTTTTACTGCTTTGATCCAATTGAGATTGATTTAGGCTGAAGTGGAACCGGAACTAAAACCATTAATCTCTTCAGTGTAATTTTTTTTGGAAGATTCTTCCCAAGGGCCAAATTTGGAGGGTGCTGTAGACCCTCAGTTTCAAGGTTCCACATGTCGTAGATGCTTCTTCAGCATTTGTTGGTATCCACTGGTAATTGAGTTACTTTTATATTTCTATCATTCCGTCCATTCTCCTCTGACCCCTGGGAACTGCTGTTCACTGGATAATTTCTCTTCTTTCAGACAACTCCGTAAATCCTACAAATGGTTGTGTCTGTAAATCCCAGTAGATCAGCAGTTTGTGAAACACCCAGACCAGCCAACCTTGTTGCCATGTGATTGTCCTGTGTGTGATAATGAGCACTGGAGCAACAAAAGCTGCCAGTGAGTTTACATCCCATTTCTGCAATTAGATCTTTCAGACTTATGCAAATGACACGCAGCCAGTTTACAACATACACAGACAAAATGTCACCTTATATTACTATGTAAAATATGTAAACTTTATACTTTTAAGAACATTGTAAACTGTTAAACGTCCCCATGGTGCGATCAATAAAATCTTATCTTTTCTTATCTTATCTCATATATTGAAAGTCTCATGACAATTCAAAGACACTATAAATTAATGGATCCATTAGAACCTGATTCCTGTAAACACTTTTCAGTCTCTGTTTGGTTAAGTTTGGACATCAAACTTTAGCTGGGTTTAGGATAAGACCGCAGTTTGGGTTAAAATGGGTCCTGGCAGACGATTTTACACTTAAAGGGGTCATATTTAGCTGAACACACTTTTATTAGTCTTTGGTATATTTATTTGTATATTTGGGGACACTAATAGTTAAAACACTTTTAAATCTTGCTTAATTTATTAACTTTTATAACTATTCATGTCACAACATTTGTACATATAAGGTCAATTATTAAAAACTATGTTAAAAACTGAAAATATGTCCGAACTTCGAGCTAATTACCTAAAATGTTCAGTTGTTGGTTGTATTAATGAACATAAGTGGCTGAACGGGACTGAAAACACTGTCAACAACCTGGTCGTGAATTGGCCCATTTGCATTTAAAGGGCCAGTGCTCAAAACCACCTTTTTGGTGTCATTAGTCATAAATTGGGTTGAAGATGAACCTGTGGAGTTCAATTAATGAAGAATTCAGACCCAAACAGAACATTTACAGTTCATGTAGAATACAGGGAAATGTTTGAAAATGTACAATAACATAAAATAATAATAACAATAATGATAAAAAAAATATAGATATTAAGAGAGAAAATATCAGCGGAAGTTCATACCAATGTCGATAAAAAAAAACTATGTATATAATATTTCATTTTAATTATGGTTCTACATCTATATAAATACTTATACAAACATCACATTTCTTATTTTTCATTCATTTGTGGTTTTTCTACCCGACTTTTTCTCTGCACTTGTTTGTATTTTTGCTGCTGTTAACTGTCAAATTCCCACATTGAAATAAATAAAATCATCTTATCTTAACATATCTTAGCTGAATGTATCTTATGTTAATCGTATTATCTTATCTTACCTTCATTAATTTTAAAATGTTAAACAAATCAACACATTTTACATTACAATTTCCAAAACTCAAAGCTAGCTAGTATAGATTTTTGCTTCACCTCTATGATCTATACAACATAATGTCATTTAACACTTTAAAAATGCACTAACAGGTGTTAATATACAGTAGATGTCATTTTTATAGATATGTCCAGGTATCTTATGTTAATAAATAATTTACTTCTTCCAATATGTGGGGAAGGTAGAGCAGATTATCCAAAAACAGGAGGGTTGGCGATTCCCATCCTGCTCCCTTGGGTCCCCTGGGTAAGACATCCATGTTTTGTTTTGTTTTGTTTTGTTTTTGGTTGATTGGCATGTTTCCGTCTACAGATGTAGTTTAATACCACCACTGTGTGAATACATAATGGATTCAATGTAAAGCACTTTTGAGTGTCTAGAAAAGCCAATTCATGATTATCATTATATGTGTAGAAGTGAAATTATGTTCAGTTCCCACTATAGCAGTGACATAATTGAATGAAAAACATAATGAAATTCTGAGTCTCCATTATTAATACGACAAGAAGTCATCAGCTACATTATCATTACTGGACATGCCCTGGATGTAGAGTCGTGTTTTCGTTATATTCAAGTGTTCCTTCAGCTGCTCGCTTCAATTTGTGACTTCCGAGCGCTGACATCCACTGGGCTGGATGTGTAGGTGGAGAAAGCGATAGTTACATCAGACACTGTAGTTTGTAAACCTTATTATTTCCTGTACACACACCCCCACCCTGCATTGGCCTGGCATTACAGTCATTAAACTTCATTAGAGGGACAGTTGGTGCTTACACAGAGGTGTGTATGTGTCTGGGGTGGATGAAGGGGGGGGTCAGCGTGAAGGATGGGGTGCCACTCGCACTTTAGTGTAGTCAGCACACACACATTCACACTAATGCGTATACACTTCTGTACTCTAAGAGGATGACAAAGCGAGCCTTGTTCACAGTGTTGTTGCAGCAGTACACCAGGACTGCATGTCTGTTTATTTAACTACAGCTTCATCGTTTGACCTCAGCGCTGGTCAAACCCTTCACTTTAGTTTTCTTTTTTTAAAAATAAAGGAGATAAGCAATTTATTTGTTTTGTTTATTTATTATTCTGCATGTAAATTACATATTTGGAGCAGATAAGGCAAAATGATCTAGTGGTACTTTTGTTTCCACAACAAATTTTCTCTGTATTTAACCTCCCTTAAGCGATTTATCATCGTCTATTGTCATATTATCTTTTGTGTTTTGTGTTTTTTCAGTGAAAATCAGGTATTTTCCTACATTTAATTCACTGCTCATGCTCTACATCTACATGATCAGTGAATTAAATATAGGAAAATAGATTATCTTAACTGGCAAAAATGCTAAAATGGTGATAAATCAATTAGGAAAAGGTTAAATAGAGAGAAAAACTCCTTTGGAAACAGCCACAAAAGTCACACTGGGTCCTTATGGGTTAAAGTGTACTCCATCACAAGCTGTCTGTTTGTTTACATACCAAACCGATATGTCACTCAGGCCTTATCAGAAATTTTGTTGCATTGTGGGAATTGGTATTCCACACAGCTGCAGTTGGACCTCAGCACCAACAAACACAGAAACGGCTTCATTGTTTCTTGCTGCTGCGGCTGTGAGGAATTTTGTAAAGGCCTGAGTGACGGTTTAGTATGTAAACAACCGGAAAAACTGATTGCTTTAACCAAACACAACATTAAATATTGACCAGAACATATTGCATGTACCGCAAGTGTACATGTGCCGAAATGATTCCAGAACCAGAATCCACAGACAGAATGTGCACTCAGATGTACAGTCACATTATGTGCAGCAGGTACTGTTCTTTCTGGGATGTCGACACAGGCACAGATGATTCTTATTTGTCACTTCAGGGTCTCACCTGCAGGTGTGATGAAGACACATCCGACTAACAGCTGTTGGATCGAAGATGCACACGTCTGTACGCACCAGTTTGTAAAAGTGTGTGTCGTGGCACGGCCAGACCCAAATGTATCTCTGATCTAACGTCAGATAAGATATTGTACAAAAGCGCTGCTAAAATAAGATCTCACAGCACATTTGTACAAACAGATGTAACCATATGTTTTATGATTTACTCCCAAACTGCTGCCGCATTACGCTCCAACTCTAATAGAACACATTAGTGGGAAGTAGGATGGAAATGCTGTATAGTTGCAGAGGAAGTGTGAATGAATGTATGGGGGGGTGTGGTGGGAGGTGACATTGAGTTGACAGTGGCTGTGGGATGAATGTATAAGTGATGGCTGATTAGCATAAACCTCCGGAAACCAGCCGTCTCTACCTTTATTGCTTCGCTCTGCATTCATTTCACTCCAACAGATGCCAGTTCTCAGCCAAATATAAACAAACATTAATAATCGGAAGCTTTTTTTTTCAACTTTATTTTAATAATGCCATACTGCGTTATCCCCTCCAGTGTTATTTACTTTTTCGGCACTGCCAGGTAGATTCGGTATGCTTCGTTCCAAACTCTAAAATTCTTGACCAGGTAGTGAAGCCAGAGGACGGACAAGGGGTTATTGGAAAAAATCCCTAAAAATCATGGCTCCACACCAAAAAATAGTGACCATAAAGGTGCCTTTGACTGATACCTGAACGTTGGAACTTTCTGCTAATAACACGCATGGGGGAAGGGGGGGGGTCTCCTTTCATCTGCTTTATATTCATGTTTTGAGGAGAATGTGTTATCTCTACACTTTGGGACAGATCATACACTATTATTATTATTATTATTATTATTATTATTATTATTGAATGTTGTAGTGTTTGTCAACACTAAAAAGAGCGATAAAGCAGTAAAGAACCGTGTGCAATTTTAAGTATAAATGTTGCCATTTGATGCTATCGTACAACAGTTATCCCTTTGGCAATTTTACATCTGTCGACCTTGATTCCAGTTTGTATTAAAGGACCTTCTTTTTATTGATGCCTGGTTTTATTTGAGCGAATGTGGTATGGGTTTTTTTATGTAAGAATACCCAACATTTTTAAACAAACACGCACACACACTATTGCAAAAAGACACGTTTGCTACTACACAAATTAAATGTGTGTATTTGCATAATAATTTAACACTAAAGCTTAATTATGATAAAAGCAGCTGGACTGGACATAATTAGATTTTGGGAAATGATTAAATTGTGTTTTAACTATTTTTATGTGGACACAGATTTTATTTATTTATTTATTTTTTTTTTTTTGAGAATGAAAGAGAGAAAAGGAAAGCTTAGGATTTATGGCCCTGTGTGAATTCTAGATAAATTCAGTTCTTAGTTGTTCCTCAAGGTTTAAACACTACACAGAGCTGCATAAATGTGCTGTTTTTTTTTTTTTTTTTTGTCTTTTCTTTTTTGTTTGTTTTTCTTACTGTTAATTGTTTATAGTTCACTCAGACTCATTTAACCCTTGTGTGTTATTGCACAACTTTATTACTTTTGTGAATTTTTCAATGGGTCAGTGAAGTTACCATATTTGGCTCCTTGTTCATAAGTGGCAAAAAAAAAAGTATATATATTTTTAAAATTACAAGAAAAACACATGTAATGTGAAAGGAACATGTATTTTAGAACATTACAACAACATGAATGCTGATACATGATTCCTTTGAACATCATTTCTTACATTAGTACCATTATTTCATTAAATTAGTATCATTACTTCATCATTCATTACATTAGTACCATTACTTCATGGTACCTACCAAAGCAGGTCCACTCACTGTTCATACACAGGTGGACCTTACAGACCCTGTAGACCACATTGGACCCGAGCTTGTTGACTCATTGTCCTCACTGCTCGCTGCTGTCACTTTTCCATTGACCCTCAAATTACACAAATATAACTTGCACTTAATAATTTACCCAATTTCGTCAAAACTAAAAAATTTTTGATTAAAGGTTTTTAGACATAGGTGTTTTTTTTGGGTGCAGCGCAATCAAAAGACCTTTTTCTGCAACTTGTGGGGAAAAAAACGATGCTGACGGATGTTACAACAAGCAAAGAAGGAGAGTTTTAAAAGAATCATGTGTGGACACATCAGGAAACCAAATCCTTTTTTAATTTATTACAGGATAATGGGGTAATATATAATAATAATAATGAATATATCTGTAGCTCAGCGGTTAACGCCACTGACTTTGGTGCGTGAGGTAGACGGTTTGAGACCCAGGTGACCCCTTGGGAAAGGTTCTTTATGCTATTCATCCCAATAGCCACAAGGGGGCGCAAGCCTCATTGTGCCAGTCCCAAGCCCGGTTGTGTCAGGAAGGGCATCCAATGTAAAAACCCTCTGCCAAATAAACATGCGAAGGTGATTCGCTGTGGCGACCCCGAAAGGGAAACAAGCCAAAAGAAATCATCATCATCATCTATAAATTAACACCATATTTACATTCATCGACATGTTTATGGATTGACTTCTCGTGTCATGATAAATAAAATCATCACATTTTTTATTTAATGGAAAAACCGACATTACGCACTTCTGTTTTTTTTTTTTTGTTTTTTTTAGTAAATACCTGTAAAGTTTTTGCGCAGATGTCCAATTGATGCATAAATATTCACTAAAGGGTTAACCTTCATAAGCTCCAGACCAAACCAAACTGTTTCTGCGCTGGATCAGCCCTTCTGACATGGTTCATACCACTATTAACTATCACATTGTCTATGTAACGTAAAAGTGCTGTAGCTTTCAGTTCTGCAGAAGCTAACAGGACAGAACAGATGAGAATAAATGAGGATATATAGCTACCATGAGCCACGGTAGAGACGAGCGAAGCGGTCAATACGTCATATGTAATTTTGTTATCCATATTTCTCTTTAGAGCAAACCTTCTATCGCTTTAATATCTGTACAACAAGATTAACCTTTTGCAGCACCCAGACAGACAACTGTCACATACTGGCTTTTACATTTCTGTCTTCTATAAACAGAAATACTGGTAAATCCATCCGCAATTCAAGTCAGTGTAAATAAAAATAAATAAATAAATAAAATAAAACCTTTAATGTGTTTGATTGCTCTTACGTGACATTATATGGCAAAGTGTGTTTGATTTACTTGGATAAATATTAATAAAAATGGAAATTTGTACGCTTTCCTGGCAGTTGGTCAAAATAATCATTTTTGTTCAGGCTGTCTCCAAAATGTTTTCTTTAAAAAAAACAACCCATTAGAGTTCACTTTGCTCATGTTTTTTTCAACAGACCGTGGTTTTGGTTAATGTGCACCTACCGCTCTGTGGAAACCCAGGACGGGTTGGAGTACAAGACTGATAAATGTGAACAGGAAGTGCTCCAAACTCTTCCTCCTTATATGCCAGAATGACACGGTAAGGTTTCACTTTATCGCTTTCTTGTCAATCTCGGTAATTAGTTACGGCCTTGAAAGTGCAATATATACCGTTTGGAATGGCTGGCAAACTCCTCTGCAGCCACAGCTCAGTGTTTGTTACATAGAGGTGATTAAATGAGACACAGATACTACTCACTTCCTCTAGATCATATCAGCGGAAGGCAAAACATATCTGCTGTCTGGAATTGAACCTCAGCCTCGTTAGTTGTTACCTACTAAGCTACAGGTGTCAAACATGTGGCCCGTGGGTCAAAACCGGCCCACCAAAGGGTCCATGGGATAAATTTGTGCAATGCAAAATATTACACTGAAGATATGAACAGTGGAGGATGTGAAAATCATCTTAGTTCAGGTTCTACATAGAAATTCAATCTCAAGATGGTCATCGTGCTATTAATTATTTCACTGTGTATTAGTGTAAAAAGTAAAATGACATGGAAATGTTTTCATTTATAAAGTGTGCTTTCACAAAAAAATATGAATAACCTGAAATATCTTATGAGAAATCAGTGTGATATTACTAATGTTCTGCCTGTTACTAAATGTTTTGTGTATTTTTAGATCCATTGTGATCTGTAAATTGGAATTTACATGTGTCGGTGATATACTGAAGCATAATATTGTTAAAATTGCAGTTATTTTTCTTCAGATATTTCAGGTTATTATTATTGTGACTTTTAAGGTTGTCTTTTGGTGTCAGGAACATTAATTTATGCTGTATTCTTGGGTGAAATCCTTAAATTACATATGGTTTTGGCTAACACTACGCCTCTTAATGTTAGCATCTGTCGTTTAGTTATGTTTTTCATAACGGAACTGTTTTTGTCTTCATTTATGTGTTTATGAACCTTGCACTACATGATGTGTAAACTAGCTTAAACTGAAGCTAACCCAGTACTCTAGCACAAAGCTGTTGTAGCTGTGTGGTATTTGATATTAACTATATTTAACTATCAAAAGTACAAGTAGATCATAGACTCACTTGAGTCGATACTAAGGGTTAAACTTCTGTAAACCAGTAGTGAACTGTGAACACTACTGCTGGGCCTTCACCTTGGCAACCACTACCCGAGAAAGTACATCATCACTGACAAAAAAAAAAAAAAAAAAACCTTCACAAACAATAGGATGTTGAAAGCACTCCACGCCTGTAACCCACTAATTAACGATGATGAGGACGTCAATAACTCTCCGCGGCAACCAACCTGCTCAACAGAAACTTCAGAAAAACTGCAGATCGTTGAAGCTATAAATAAAAAATGCATAAATATCATCCAAGGCCAACATCTGGGAATATAGAGTACTACTGTTATAGGAAGACAAAGGCTCATTGAATCACCATGGACAGCACTATGAAACCACCGCACATTACAAACCTGGTGTTGAAATCAGGTACATATAAATGTCAGGATATGTGATTTCCAGCCACGTATCAGTGTTCGTAGACCATGTGTTGTTTGGGAGCTTGTATGCATCCATGTCATGTCCAATCATTCTTAATTACCTCCGCCAAGGAGGTTGTGTTTTTGCCAGCGTTTGTCTGTCTGTCTGCCTGTTAGCAACATAACTCAAAAAGTTATGGACCGATTTTGATGAAATTTTCAGGATTTGTTGGCAATGGCACAAGGAAGAAATGATTAACTTTTGGGGGTGATCCGAAAGAAATCCT
>JAPSES010022427.1:0-13308 GCA_029822895.1 Maxillicosta whitleyi
TAGCTCTTATACTAATTTAACTACCCCTTTCATGACCCTTTCTGAGATTTCTTCCACTCAATGTTAGTGCATATTTGACAACAAACCCATTTGCACTGTAGTATTTTCCCAATCCAATGAGAATTGTAAAGAGAATTGATAGGAAATTGAATCGATAAGTGCTTTATAATAATTTAACCTGCAAACGTAAAGTAATTGGTATTTTAGGATTTCTACTCCTCTGATGATGAAGCCATTTGTTTGTTAATAAATCAAGTCATTCACCAGCTCAGAATATAAATAAATGACCCTCTGTGGTCATTATTGACAAAAGAACATTGTAAGGACAGTTACATTCATTCTGACGACGGCAGTTCTAACAAGTAACATGCAATTTTTTTCTGAATATTCATCATTTCTTAATTCTCTGATATCCTTCTAGGGGTGTGTCATCTGAGGCACCTCACAATTTGATTTAATCAACCATTATCACAATAATATCAATTATTATGACTATAATGGTTTTCAATGCATCTTTTTTCCCCATTCAGGATTTTTTTCTCCCTCTGTGGCTATTTCATACTTTTAGTATCTATAAATCTATTTGTGTCAAACCATTGAATGATCCAACATATTTTCCACCAGGGAACCAACAGCAAAAAGGTACCAGTGGCACTTTTATTTTTCTGCAGCACACTGTGGTTGTGTTCATTTAGTTATTATAAAAAATTATCATTTTCGAACATTTATCAATTGTTATTGAATTGTTTTGTGTCGTATCACAATGAATCTAGTAATCGATGCATTTTATTGGCACAGCCCTATATTATTCCAAGAATCTTTTCAAGTTTTCCTGTTTCCTTTGTAAGAGCGGCGCTCATTAAAGATCTGGGGCAAAATATCTGAATACTTTTCTTCTCAGTGTTTGTCTCCCACTGACCATACCGGGTTGAATAGTTGAATGGGTCAAGAGGAAATACCATTGTAAAGTTTGTTCCCACTGAGGTATGTGCAACATAGAAAAAGACAAAGACAAACAGGGCGATAAAGAAATGTTATTGTGGTGTTGTGTTATCTGATTGCATTCTTTGTATACTTCTCATATCCTTTTATGGCCCTGTGGTTACAACCTTGAGCTGCTTTAAGTATTAGAGATGCACTAGATAGTAACAAGACTCAGGTAAAAGCTTTTAACATCTCAAGTAGAAGGTAATAACAGGGTGTCTCGTGTATGTGTGTCTCGAGGGGACACGTTTTGTTCATTTTTCCATTAGTGTTTTAGATGATGTACAGAAAAATCTAACAAAATTACTCTTTGACCTTGGCTTGTACATCACAGTTTAGTAGACCATGCTGCTTGGATAATATCTACATGTGAAAATGAACGCCAGTCTGAAGCTCTGAACCCGTACTGCGTCAGTAATAGGTGTGTGACACGGTGGTGCAGTGGTAGCACTCACACCTTTCTGTGTGGAGTTTGCATGTTCTCCTCACGTCTATGTAGGTTCTCTCCATGTACTCCAGCTCCTCCCCCCATCCAAACAGATGCACTGATAGGGTAATGAGTTAGTCTAAATTGCCCATAGGTGTGAATGTGAGAGTGACTGTTTGTCCATATGTTCAGTCCTGAGATGAACTGGAGACATGTCCAGGGTGAACCCCACCTTCAACCATAAATAGCTGGGACAGGCACCAGTGACCCCCACAGTGAGGATAAAGTGGCTTCAGAGGATGGATGGATAGATCCATGGATGGAGTTTCCACTATCATCAAAAATATCATCATGAAAATTTGTCTGGAATCTAATGAATGTACATGCTAACATGTTCAGATTTGTAAGTAAACCTTGGCTTTCGTGAAGGAATGCAGTGTTAAGTGTCAGAGGTGCTTACAGAGTGGCCGTGGTTCATCAACTTTGGTGAAAATAATACATATGAGTTGAAGCTTGGAAGCTGTATGTGTAGCTGCGTTTTGTTTGCGATCTTAAATGTCTGGTTTGAGCTGGGAGCGGGTCATTTGTTCATGTTCACTGGGTAATACCATTAATTAATCTGTCAAAGCTGGTGTTCAGTGTATGAGAGCAGAAGAGATGCACAGAACGTGGAGGTGAGCATGGGTCACTTTACATAAAAAAAGTGTAGAGTCGCTGATATAAATGAATCAGCTGACCCTTCTACACAGCACTTCTGTTACGGAACATTTATTCCAGATGCCTTTATTCTGGAATGGCATCTGTATGGTGGGATCAGTTAGTCCCACCTTTATCGCGGTGCCTCTGGAGGTAGTGCCAGAGCCATGATAAAGGTTCCAGAATATGTAAGAGGAACACCTCTCATTCTGCAACCAAGGTGTGATGTTATGATGACAGCGACCCCCACAGCTGACAGACAGTGGGTGCATGTGGAGGCACTGGCATGGATCCTGCCGCAGCCGCCCAGGCACCGCGCCGTCATGCCAGTGGAGCCACGACTACACGCCATGTTCACCAGTAAATACAAAGACCAGCATCCAGGTCAGCTCCCACAGAACCCATGCCAGTGTTTCCATATGTGCACTGTCCGCCTCCTCTTTGCTGTCAGAACGCAGGTCCGCTGTGTCTCACCTCTGTTCCTCCTTTGGTTTAGCTGTAGACAGTCAGTGGTGGAAAAACGGTGGAAACACCATCTTGTCCGTTTTCCTGGATCTCTGTGTAAAAGTGGTCAGTACATACAGGCTGTTATGATAAATGTGGACAAATGAAACAATCACTCTGTTATAAGTGAAATTGGTTAACAACATGAGCACAAGAACGCAGCCTGAACCCTGAACCCTGAACCCTGGGTCCAGTTTTCTCCTCTAAACTCCTAAACTTCAGTCATTAACATTTTTGGAACAGGTATATGTTTGAATATTACATCCATCAAAAGAATAATGATTAGAATGTTGTTTCATCACTACAGGGTTAATAAACTGATGGACAATTTTAAAGGAATCTTAAGATAAATATAGTAACACATGGACAAGATGGGTGATGATGGTGCTCAGCCGTGGTGTGACTGGATCTACTGGGATGTGACAGCAGTCTATCAGATACTGTAGAATCTGATCTATAAACACAGAAAAACTATTGGCCATGGTCTTCAGTCTACTTTGCTTTTTAGTTATTTTTATCTATCCAAGAGTGCTCAGGTGCCATCAATAACAAGTATAGAAACGGATCATTTCTACACTTGATAATGGAGACAGTAATGAGCAGAATATTTATTTTATTCAACACCTGCTTTGTTTCATATTTTGGAACTAATGCAGTACTCAGACTTGTCTAACTCAGTTTTCTATATAGCATGTTTAATTGAATGCTAGATCTGAATGCTCGTATGAATATGGACTTGGATGCTCTTCACTCGTACGCGTTGGAGTTGACGTGCAGACTGTTGAAACTGCTCGAATGTATACAACAAGTTTCTCTGTAACTATATGTGTTTTCAGCCGTTCACTGCAGTCGGCTAAGTTTATCAGTTCAGCTGTCTGGAAAAATGCTGGTCCTGCCTCACTCTTCTCATTTCATTCATTTCTGCATCTCTTGCTTTCCCTCTGTGGAAATTGAAGGCTTGTGGCATGACAAACCCAGAAACCTCATATTACAGCGGCCAGTTCCTCTGCAGTCTCTCATCTTCTCTCACTGAGAAGGGAGTCAAATTTAGGGCTTTTACCATTTCAAACATGGTGAAATAGATTCATGAGTCCTCTGGCCAAGGATCTAAAATAAGTCCTGGACTGGTCTATTCAGGTTTCCCCTTTGGATTCAACTCTGCTGACAGGTTTCTACTGAAAAAGCAAATAAAGTGTGTGCAGCATGGTTCAGCTTTTAGGTCGGCATGTCAATCTACCTTTGGGGATGACTTTTAGGTTTGAAAACAGGATTCCATTCATAAACAGAGCTTGTTCTCAGTACTAAACGCTCTCACATGACTTCAGTTTTGCTCTTTTCAGTCCTGCAGAGCTCAGGGGTTTGTTCTGCGTCAGCCTGGATGGTTAACTGTCATTTAATCATGTTGTCCTGGCACAGAATTACAGCATTCATTGAAAGTTAAAATTAATTTCATGTGGTGTTTTTTTTCTTTATCTATGGTACATTCTACAGTTTTCATTACTACAGTTGAACTCTTAGCTTTAGCTTGTGCTGCTGATTGACTGGATGCCCTTAATTGCTGTTGTAATGTAATCAGGTCCATATTACTGAAGTTTACTGCTGCTGCTACAGAAGGATTAGGAGTGGCGTGGAGTGGATTTGTGTTGTAAAAGCACTAGATCCAATATGGAATCTACTATTAAAGCCTTTGAGTTTCTAGATTAGATTATTCACTTGGACAAATGGACAAGAAGCGGCAGGTAGAGTATCCACTTTAAAGGCTTGGTTTTGACGCAGTGCTATTGATGGTGACATCATGTCAACACTGGTACCAGTCAGTTAGTGAGCACTATAATCCTGTAGTGCAGTAAGTCTGGTAAGACTGGTTCCATTGAGGGATTAAGGCTGAACTAGATTGGATTTACTGTACGTCAGAAGGACAGGAATCGTGTGGACAAAGTAAAGTCATCACCATGATCCCATATTAATTCCTCCACATAAGAAGGTAGAGCACACACTGAGTGTGTCGTGGCAGGAATATGTCATGATGTCAGTTCTTATGAAATTTGGGAGAAGAGTTAAAAGATTCACCAAAGGATAAACAAAGCACATTGTTCAACTGAAGGATTTCACAACTAATGATTTACATCCACACAAATGTGAAACAGGATAAGATGTGCTTTAGTCTCCAAAAGTCAGCTTCGTGGCATCATAATGTTGTGCAAAAACATTTTTGTTCATTATTCAAATCAAACTTCTATTAAAACAGCCTGTGCAGGTTTGTCACTGAAGATGATTCACTGGAATCACAAACTTAAGAAGGAATTTGAGTTTATCATTATTAAACCTAAATTTATTTCCATGTAGCACAGTGATCTAATAACTTAAAGCTATGCACAACTCATTTTGTTATAATTTTTTCTTCTATTTTGTATTGACATTTTATGTAAAAATCAGTATCTTCTATCTCATGTTACAACTACTGATAACTGGACTTTATTTTCTCATCATTCTAGGATACTGATAATAATAGTTACAGCATGATAACAGCATGCAGTAACAGATATATAATTATTCATGGATTTAACTCCCCTTCACCACCTTAAATGTGATGTTCATCTTGCTTTCATACCATGAAATATTAGCATGTGTTGACAGCTGTGACGGTACTATCTGTGATTCTGTTTGGACTGAACGATGCTGTAGTTCATGCTTGTAAGTCAGACCAGTCCAGAGAATGATGCATGTGAAAGGAACCATGTGTCCAATCAGTGAAGCTTCATTCTAACACGTGGACAAATATAGACGCCTTTATATACACAAGGTGTGTGTGTGTGTGTGTGTGTGTGTGTGTGTGCATGCCCGTGTGTGGCTTCTATATGCGGCTGTTAATGAGGTTACTTCATCTGTCTTGTAAAGCCCCCCCCCCTCCTGATCTGAATGCTTCTAGGCAGTAATCCATTACGTAATGCGGCTAAGGTGAACACGGACACCAACACGTTCTCTGGAAGGCATGGACTCACACTTGGTGAATTTGCTTCCAAATCCAGCTAATGATGTGTTTACACTAGATGCAACGCAGTGCCGCCTGAGGATTAGTGTCTTAACTGGAACAAAATGAACAGTTGGCACAAAACTGCTTTAAGACAACATGAAACCAGTAAAGAAGTGAAAGAAGTTTGTAAGAAAACACTGGTTGGATTAGCCCAGGGGTCCACGGCGCTGGTCCTACAGAGCCACTATTGTGCATGTTTTAGATCGGGGGTCTCCAGGGCCGATATGCTTCATGTTTTAGACGTACCCCTCTACTTACACACAGATGATCAGTCTGTCATGATGCTCTGCTGAAGCCTGATAAGGAATGTCAGGTGTGCTGGAAGAGGGAAACTTCTAAAACATGCAGGACAGTGGTTCTGTTGGACCAGGGTTGGACACCCCTGGATTAGCCCGACAAAAAGAAGCTAAAGCCCCTACAGAGAGTTCTAGAGTTTTGTATTTTTATTGAATAATCTACAAAATATTTTACTAATTAAGGGAACTTGTGCAGTGTGCAAATGTATTAAGTTCTTTATATAATAAAAGCCTGTGTGAGTGCATGCATGTGTGTTTTATAACTGACAGACTGGACAGAAGTAGTATTTATGTGTTTGGCTCGAGGTCAGACAGACTTCCTGATATAACCAATGCTTTTTCACTTATTTATTATTTTTAAAATGACAATGGGCTTACAGACAGCCCCACAGTCTATGGCGTACACTGTTGGTGATAGAGGAACAGAAAAGGAGCATGAAAAAACTTGAGTTAATCTTTTTTTTAGATATATAATTCAAGTTTTTATTGGAGTATTCACTTGGACCATGACAAACAGTGTTCCTTAATGTTAACAAACAGGATTTTATACTTGAATGAGAAGTAATGGAAATGCTATAAGGTGTGGAAGAGCTTAAAAAGGGCCTGTTGTTAAACTTATACATTCATATGAAGCCTTCTGTATCGTCATATTTACCCATTCTTTAACCTGGGGGGGCTTTAGGGGTTTTCTAACTGCACTCAGACTCCAACCATGACAACAGAACATTTCCTGTTTGTTATTTTAATAATCTGTCTGTTTTCACCCAGTAAACACAGCCTTGGACTTAGTTTTTAGAAGAACCATCTCTTCTACATCTAAATCAGTGTACAGAATATTTTATAGGAAACTGAGACAGTCGTTTAACGTCAACAACTGGAAACATCTGCACACTTTTCTGTACTGAACCATGTTAGCTTCATTATTATAAATGAACTAAATGCTGTGAGGTGTCATAAGCCTTTGTTTTAACTGATCAAAGTAATATAAATGAAGATAACAGTTTTAAAATGTATACATTAAATATAACAACTTTAGAAAACTAGCCTATAACAAAGGTTTTCCCTCCGTCCACTGTCTTAGTGGAGTTTGTGTAAGGTGCTGATGAACTGGATCCTGTCACTGACAGTATGAGCTGTGCTGAAGTCCAGGTTTGACACTGATACTTTGAACACCGGCCCAAAACACTGCAGTCAGAGAGATCATTGAAATTATTATGAGGTGTACAATATCCTTGGTTCATGATTGAACTTCATTGGATAAATTACATTCTGATGGGCCATAATGAACGGAGGAACAGGTACATGCATAAAAGGACCAAACATTTAGATGGTTCTGTCTTATTCTGTTTCTCACCCAAAAAAACCCCACATCCCTTAAAACACTGATGCACCACGATCATTTCAACTGGACCACTGGGCTGAATTAGGTTCTGTTTAATAAACCTGTGTTTCAGTGCATTTCTCACTTTTGTACAAGACTGGGTTGGTTTATGCTCATCAGTGCATCAGTGTTTCCAACCAGTGTGCCGTGGAACATGATCCAGTTATACCTGGTTGGTTCTGTAAGCCCACAGTGTGGTTCTGTAAACCCACAGTGTGGTTCTGTAAACCCACAGTGTGGTTCTGATCCATAAACTGCACACACCAATGATCCAGTCTGTACCAACAGTCTGCTGCTTCTGTTTGATAATAAAAATAAATAAAATGGTTCTGATGTGGTGGTTCTGTTGGTTCTGTTCATAAACCCCCTCAGTACTGATGCACGGATTAGTGAGTTACGCATGAACCCCAGTTATTGGGTTGGGGCAGGAGGGATATACATCCTATAATATACAACAGTATACAACAGACTTCTGAGGGGTCTCTGGTGCCCCCCCCCCCTGAGCTTTATGGTCCAGTTCAATAAATATAGTTTTTGTGACAGTTTTGTTTGGGGGTGTGTCCTGTGTTTTGTTTTTGTTCAGTGGTGAACAAAAGGTTGTAAACAGTGTTTTAAATGATGATCAGCTGATTGTAAAGTCTGATCACATGACCAGCAGCAGTTCTAGTTAAAAGCAGCCTTTACTGTAAATGCTTCTGTGAGTTCATGAACATGAGCGTGGTCCCGTCCAGCTGTGGACGTCTGTGTTTACTGCAGCTCTGCTGTCTTTCTTCCAATCGTCGTCTGTTTATCTAACGGCCTCTTCTTCCCTTTCATACCGTTCTTTCCCACAACCCTTTGCTCTGACCCCTTCCCTCCCTGTTTGTCTCCTCTGTTTTCTCACTATCTCTCTCGCTCTTTATTTATGAGTCCCTTATGTTTTTGGTTTCTTTCTCTTTGTGAATCTTTTCTCTGACTTTCTTCCTTACTATCCATCCTCCATCCTTCACCTCCACCATCCCTTCATCCTTGTCATAGATGAAGCGGAGGATGTCGGCATGGGGAGCCAGCTTTGGAGGCGGGTGCAGGTCAGTCACTTTGAACCCTGACCCCCCCCCTCACATTTGACCACAATAGATGAAAAAAATAACATTATTTTCTCATCGAGCAGTTGCTGAAAAGCCCATAAATCCAACATACACTTTCCATGACATAAAAACACTTGTTCACTTTTTCCTCAGAGTGACATGAGATGAATACCACACACAGAACGGAATTACACCCTCCACTAGTGTTAGGGGGGGGGGACACCAGGCTTAGCTTAGCATGAAAATACAGCTAAGTCCAAACTAAAAGAATAATGTCAATGCTCTAACTTTTATTTTATTATTATTATTATTTGTTTATTCATTTATTTTTCAACCTGAATGGCTTTTTTCCCTGTTGTTTATTTTTTAATTTATTTATTGATTGATTTACTTATTTTATTCCTATTTTCCTATATATATTATTTACTTTCTTCCTGCCTTGCCTCGAGCATTATGCTTTACCTGTTATTTGTTGCGGTTGTTAATTGCTGTTGATCTTTTTTGGATATGGTATTGTGTAAATAAAGCTTATTATACCAAAAAAAAAAAAAAAAATCAATGCATGAAACACCACAAACAACTCAGTAACTTGAGCTAGGAGGCAGTTACCTGGCTGAGCGAAGGAGAGCATTTGATGAATGTTATTGAAGTTTAAAGGTGTCTAACCTGGCTGTTTGTGCCTTCATGTTTGTTTGTTTTTTTACTAACCCTGGCTCTTTTATATTAATGTCACACCTCAGACACTGTCTGCACAAGTAATTCATCATTGTTTTAAAAGTAATCCCTCTCATCTGTCACTTTATTCTGTCATATAGTACCCAGCACAGATATTAAACACGTGGCCTAATTCAGACCAATTCAATTTCAAACGGGCAGGACCAGTAAAATACTGACGTAATAACATAAATAATGACAACTATAAAATGTGAACCACCTGAAATGTCAAAAGTACAATTTCATCAATAATCTTCCTGTTATTAAATGTTTTGTGTATTTGTAGATCCACTGTGATCTATAAGTTATAATGTACATGTGTAAATAATGATAAACTGAGACAGAATATAGTTAAAACTTGCACAATTTTTTTTCAGTTTGTTCCTGTTATTCACATTGTTTGAAAGGACAGTTTGTAGATGGAAACCTTTTCATAATGAGACAAATTTGGAGTTGACATTATTTGTATATTATTATTATTATTATTATTCTACTGGTTTGGTCCTCTTCAGATTAAATTTAGCTGAATGTAGCCCCTGAATGACAGTGAGTTTGACCCCCCTGATAAACAGCGTTCTACATACTGTACATGTGCTTGTGTATCTATGTGTTTCCTTCAGAGCTTATTAAGGCTGAACCTTTGACTGTAGTCCCTTCCTGGCGTCACGCAGAGGAAATGGGGTTATCAATTCATACCAGCACTGACAGAACCAGTATCAGTGTGTGTGTATCCATGTGAAACAATAAATGACAAAAACCAAAGGCCTGTAGTAAATGTAGTTTATAAACTGCTGCAGATGCTTCTAACACACTTCAGATGAACAGCTCTGATCACATAAAGGAATAGTGACCAAACTGCCTCTGCATGTCAACAGACTCTCAGGAATGTTCCATCAGTTTTAAAATACAAACGTGGTGTAAACACAGTTGACAAGATGCGTTCAGGCTCTTTCCTTAACAGTAAGAAAGTGCCTGCTGCCAGAACCAGCAGATCATCATGTAAACATTCACAGAACAAAATGAAGGGATGACTTTGGGTCCGTCTGCCTTACCATTGGGTTTTCATGCAACACAAGGTTTTATTTATTTATTTTATTTTCAGGACAGTGCACATTAATGAACATATACATACTTATGCCAGATTGTAGCACGGGTGCTAATTTCCATCTGTTGTCCAAGGTTAATGTTGATTCATTAGTTATTTATGGTTTATAGGACATAAAACTGTGCTTGTGATATTTTTTTATTATTATTAATGTGTGTCGATTATGACAATTAAGGAGACATTCATGATATTGTAGTTATTCCAACTATAATATGCAGTTTTTACAAATTAAAATATTTAAAAAATAAATTGACCTGTATTTCACATTTTGTTGGCTTGTATGCAAAATGTGTCATATTGATTTTAATATTTAAGTCCATTGAAAAGTACAAACCTTTCAAGTTCCTTTATTTTACTTAATTTCAAATGCAATGATTGCGATGTGTTCAAGTACAGGCCTGACCAAAGAACTGACGGAGCCATAAAATAATCCATTTTGGAGAAATCTGTAAATGTATTCAACCCATTTAATTTGGTCGCCTGTCAATGACATAATGCAGGGGGTCCCAAAGTGGGGTACCCATACCCCCAGGGGTACTTGGAAGAAACCCAAGGGGTACTTGAAATTGTTTTGGAAAAAATCCCTTAAATGAGTCATCATGTACAAGTGTAAAATAAATAATAAGAATGAATGCTCAGATATAAAACACAACAATTACATTCATATAATAGTTTTATTGTCAATAATCTTGAAGTTTTGGAAACATTTGAAGAACATTTCTATTTTATATTTTTAAAATGAGTTTATTTACATTGTAAGTAATTATTTATCATTTCTTAATTAATAATAATTTACTTATTCATTTTTCTTTTCAATGAAGGAGGGTACTTTGCACAAAATGTAATTAAAAATGACTTTATTTTGTATATATTACAGTTAAACATATATTGTTTGTTTAAACAGTTTTGGCATGGGAACATATTTTGCCTGTTTTGTTTTTTTTCAATCAAAATGGCTGAACTGAGAGATGGGGGTACTTAATATTTATTTATTTATTTTAAAGTCTATTTCTGGGGGTACTCTGCTGTAAAAAGTCTGAGCACCACATGTAAATATATGCCACTAAACATAATGTGGTGGGGAAAACTTCCCTGACTTAAAGCTACTTCAAATGTCATGAAACTTCTGAACCAGAGACTGAGAATAAGAATTGCAACCCCCCCCCCCCATAAGTACAGGACGTTACTGTTAAACCATCCTGTTCTGTGGGAAACAGTCTGCATGTGTTCAATAAAAACTGAATGGTCACATGACCTCTTTTGTCTTTAGTACCAGTTTGTGGTTATGCTAACTGCTGCTGCACAGGAAATGCTGTAAGTGCAGCGCAGCGCTAATGAGATTTGAGCCCAGAATAGACTCATGTAAAACTGATGAACATGTTGGAGATGAACTCTCACATGACCTCAAACTTCACGTCTGCTCCAAACACCACAGTTCAATAATACTCATGTGGGGAAAGAAATGCTGATGGATTCTTGTGTGTTTTTAGCTTGAGCCGGAGGTACAGGGCACCTACCGCTGCCTCAGTGATAAACATTTCAACTGACAACCCAGCAGAGGACTGCACACATATCTGAGATGCCTTTGCTCAGACTGTTTGGATTGTACTGAAGGATTGGACTGGAGTTTGGATTTGGCTGAACAGAAGGGTTCTGAAGAGAGCAGATGTTTAAAGAGCAAACTGAAGTTCATCTCAACAAATGAGACACATGCCACATGTTCAGCTGAAGCCTTGCATATAACAGTTGATCTAATATTGACTTCAGGAGGTGTGCTGCTTCCTAAGTAAACCGTCAAACACATTTAGTCATCATGTCAACTATATTTACTAGCAATAATAACACTCTGAAATACATGTATTCATTTATAATGCAGTGAGTGTATGAGTGATAGAAGAACATAAACCTGCTGACAGAGTTCAATAAGTTCAATATCCATCAGTTTTCAGTTGATGTTTCCTGACAGATCGGTTCTTTGGTCACAGTTTTGCCTTTGACTTCAGGTATAATGCTGTTATTTCAAAAGCTGTAGTCTAATGAATTTTTTTTCTCAGCAGTGAAAGCAACGCCATGGCGTCCGGACCTCCAGATGTGATGGCCAATCAGGAGGCTGCTGAGGCCACAGAGGAATGCTCAGGTAAAAGAATGTGATTGGATGTTAAAGCGTACCTGTGATCGTCATGTTCACAGCATTACTTATGTTATGTGCATCACTTACAAGTAAAGGAAGATCAAATTCAGTCAAAATTGTCCTGAATGCACCACACTGGACCTGTTTTATTATGCACACGGACAGAACCTGAGCAGCCATTACTGGACGCAAGTGACGTAGCTGTGTTGATTCCTGGTGATGGTACTAGTAAACAATGAGTGTCTGTGTAAGCTTAGCATTAGCTTAGCATTAGCTTAGCATTGTTCTAGACCGCTGACGGATAATGTCATCTTAGCCTGGTTGTAATATTTCAGACATGTTTAGCTCAGTAGAGTTGGTCATCCATACCAGCCAGGGTGGTAGTTAGTACAAATGTAAACACTGTTAAAAGAATGTGGTCAAAAGCAGCCCAGACCATGTCCAAATCTGGTCTCAGTCATCAGATCTCAGTGGGTACTCATTCCGTGTGTCCACTTGTAATCAGATTACCAAAACTCCATATTAATTCCAGTTCTAAACTGGGTCTATTAGAGGTTACACGTTTCAATTTGAATGAGTGAACTTGTTCAGTACATTTATTTTCACTGTTGTTCAGGACCACAAAGTGCAAACTGAATTGTCAGGCCATTTTTAGATCCACATAAATGATCCTCTACCCAGACCACTAGTTGGATACTCTGAAGGGCATTAATGGCAAATACTTTTTTGATAGTGTAGTCGTACAGCAGCACGTCAGCACTGAGATTTCATACAAAGATCCAGCAGACGATGAGGCTGGGCCTGGTCTGGAGCCCCTTATGACCAGGAAATGAAACCTGTCATCATCACACACACACACATGCACACACACACACAGACACACACACACACACACACAGACACACACACACACACACACGCACACACATGCACACACACACACAGACACACACGCACACACATACTGTG
>JAPSES010022436.1:0-13306 GCA_029822895.1 Maxillicosta whitleyi
CAGACAGTTGTTCTTTTTAATGACACCACTTGACACCCTTTCTTTCAACTTGGTCCACGACTTAGTGATTGGCTGCTTGCAGCTTTACTTTCTCATTATTTATCCCACTTTTAATTTATCAATATTATTTATCCCCCATTTCCAACTCCTTTGGCTACATGTTTAATGGATCAAACCCTTGCAAATGGCTTCTCTTGAAATACACTAGAAATTATTCTTAACAGAGGATCGTGTTTAAGGGTGCTCCAAAAGTTGAAGGTACAGGAACTGTGTAGAAAATCACTCATGTAAAAACATATGCACACAAACACAAGTGCTAAATGAGTTACAACACTGCATGCATAAGACACAGAAACCAAAGAACTAACACAAGCATGCAACAATAGTGAAAAAAGTGATGGATTCATGTAAGCTGGCGTTTTGTCCTAAGTAACAGGACTATATCAAAAAGTACGAGGTCAACGTTAAATTCAGAAACAAACTTTGCTACAAAATATCTTCACATTATTCTCAGAACAAAATATGTCGTCTCTTGGGTATAAAGTTGACTGAACAAGTCTCCAGTTTCAGAAAATGAAAATAGCTAAAGGACCTCTTGGATTAGAGGACATTTTCAATCCGCTTGCTGCTTTCCCTCCTAGGCAGCTGAAAAAGATTCTCCAACTAGATCCTCCATGATGGTGTGAATCCAAACATCCCTGTCCTCCACTGAGGTGTCCACCAGGTAAACTGTCAGTTTGCACTTCCAAAGTTCTCCTTTGACCTCTGATGCCTCGTGCACACGGTCCACCTGAGCCACCAGTGTCCGCTTCTCCACGTGGTTCCTGAACACTTTGGCAACGTCTTCTGACCACTGGTGCGGCGGCAAACCTGAAGAGAAAACAACAGGCATGTCATCCCCGTCATCTAGTGTCAGTCTGGCAGCAGCGTGTGCAGTTTATCTTACATTATTCAGTCAGGTACCAAAAACTGGGATATAAATGTCATCTCAAAGTAATTTAGTTTAATATGAGGAAATATAAGTTCATTCCAGATAAAATGACTACAGTTCAAAGGAAGGAGTAAAGAAGGTCAAAGACAAGTCTGAATTTACTCACCTGCCAGTTGTGCAGCAATGGCCTGGAATGGGAAGTATCTGAATTCCTGTATTAAGGGTCTGAAGGCTGTACTGTGGACCACCTCATGCTTACCATGGTCCAACTCATAGACAGAAACCAAGCCACTGGAAAGAATCCCTTTCACCACCACACGGTACCAGCTACACAGAAGTAGGTATCAGTTAGGACTGCAGCACTGCGGGGCTAACACTACCTTCAGACTACAGGCAAATGTGGCCCAAATCTCACTTCTTTACCCATGTGTGATCTGTATCCCATCTGTTAAAGACAGTTTGAACAGCAAAAATCTGATTTTTTCAAATCCGACCCCCGCCACATTCATATGCGGTCCTAAAACTGATACACAGTGTGTGCCTGCATGGTCACAGATCACCTGAGGACCTCTTTTGCAGATGTGGGTCACTTCAGGGTCACATTCAGTTCATACTCAAAACTGTCAGAAATCGTATGTAAAGTGTAATATATACAAGCACATCAAAAAAATTGGACTTCAGCAAAAAATCTGAATTGTGCATTCAGAACTACTGTCTGAATGAAGCCTAAGAGCAAAAGGTGCTACAGCAACTTACAATGAGAAAGACTAAAGAATTAACAGGGATTTTGAGAATTAATGGTGTAATAATATCCTGATACAAATTATTTTCCTTTTTCTAGAAATAAATACCTGTTTTTAATGAGTGACATCTGTTCTATCTCTGTTACATCATGTAAACCTTTATGTCAGTGATGCTTCCAGTTTGCATCAAGTGCATCTCTACACAGTTTTGAGTGCTTACTTTTTGTCTATTTTAGCAGCGTACACCTCTCCTTTGTTGATCTCTGTTGGTGTTGTCAGGGTTGAAGCCTGGTTGTAGTAGAGAACCATCTCCCCCATGAGCACCACCAGCTTGTGAAAGCCCTGCCAAGGCTGCAGGATAAAGTAACCTGGGTGGTAGGCCACTGGCACGAAGACATCCATACACTGACCAGGCTGAAGGAGAAGAGGGATTCAATACAGTATACAGCACAACAAACATAAAGGACGTTTTAGTTTCTGCATATCATCTACATCTACTACTACAACAAAACAACTACCACCACCAGGGGCACTGCTACCAATTGTGGGCCCCATCAAAAGTAAATGTTGTGGATGGTTCATGGGGGTGGGGGCATGTAGATGAGGTCTGCGGTCCACACATTCAGTAACTTACATTAAAACTTAACATACTTTCAGAGTCTGATTCCTGACTTCTATGCCTCTCTTATACAGCTGACCTTAAATTAAATTTTCACAACTTCTAGCCTGTATCCACTTAATACCCTCCACTGCTCTATGGGCCCCCTCACAAATGCTGGGCCCCATGAATTTGTCATGTATACTCCCCACTTATCAGAGCCCCAGACTACCACTACTGCTACTATCTGTTTCCTTTACATTTACAAAGCGGACATTGTCTGTGTCACTGCCATCCTCTACACCTTTAACTTGGCAAGTAACATTCCTCAAAAATTTGTGTCAAGTTTTAACACTGACTTGAGGGTGTAATGAAGAGGTAATCTGGTAACTGGCTGCGGAAACTCTTCAAGTATCAGTATTTATTTCTAACACCAAAAATGCAAAATATCCAACTCTATATCTCTGAATAATATTAAAAAATAATAAATCTAAGGCTGCACAGACAAACAAATCGTGTAACATTTAAAAGTAGGGGCAATTTGTTCCAACATAAACATAAAATAATCCTCTACCTTAAAAGTTTCTGTAGCATGTGATAACTTTTGTAGACACAAACCTACATTCTGTAGCTTAAAGTGAAGACGTTTGTTCTATTCAAGGTATTGCACTGACTTTGATTTCTCTGAACTGTACTGACTATTTGTGGATGACACAAAGTTTTCAGTCAAATTAATCCACTTGTTTGTGTTTCTAGTATAATTTTCTAACACTGTATATGGAAACATGCATAATTTGTATGTGCTTTTATCAAATTTTTGCAACAAAAACAATTTCAATTGATAATTTTTAGTGGAAACATGGCTATAGATGAAGAGCATTAGATGAACCTGTAATAATATCTGTGTCTCCATATGTACCTGTGGGAGCTCCAGAGGAGGAGGCATCTGAAGTGGTTGTGATGACTCCTCTGTTCCTAGATCAGTCTGAGGTGTGGACTTGATGACAGGGTTATAGCCCGAACTGCTATGAGTGAATTCTTCTATATTTCTGAGACCTACATATATGGGATAACATGAAAAGTAACAAGACAAGTGCTAAAGAATATATAACAAAAACATTTCTGTCACTTTTTTTTTTTTACTCTGGCAGCTTCCGAGTATATCACTGTATTTCATTTTATTACCTATATCCATGCTGGTGACTGTGTTGTTCTTTACTGTGAGCTTTTGCCAGTGGTCTGACTGGGCCAGTTGGTGGTTGATGCTGTCTCCCAGCTCTTGACTGTCTGAACCAGTGAACAGGTAAATATAGACAAGCCTGCTCCCTTTGTACTCGTTTACTTTCACAACCTGAAAAGAAGAAGGAAGGGAGTCAGGTCACTGAGGCCATTTCATTTTGTACATGGAAGATAATTAATAACTAAAACCATTAAAGCTAGATCCTATAAGCGCCGCAGTTCTTCGGCATGCTTTTAATTGTTATATTTATCCGGACAGTGTGTATATTTGGAATGAGTTACTCCTGCTATACCGTGTACTTAGAACTGTGCTTCTGGTAGTCTAACATAAACGTAACTGAAGTGTTGAACTTTATGTACCAGGCATTACAGTATGTTACCTTCATTTTAGAGGCTTTAGAGCCCAGGACAGCTTCCTTCACCCACTGGACAGTGTCAGGCCTCCAGCCTTCCTCTGGAACACTGAGCTCAGCCAGACGGCATTGGGTGGCCTACAGAGGGCAGCAGTAATACTTTTAAATATCCTAAATCTTAAATCTGCAGGCTTAGTCAGAATCTTGATATGTATAAGATTTTGTGAAGTTACTTCAGGAACTGAGATGGGAATTTATGATCAGTAAATAAGGATAGGGTAAGGAAGTGGGAGTAATACAAGTTGAACTTCATCCCACTCCTTTATTAATAATTTTTTAAAAATTATATATGTTATATTTCTGTGTTATTCCACTCCTCAAAGGGGAAGCAAGGAGTACCATTTTTGTTTCAGGTTTTTAACAATTCAGTAGCAAAACTATTGGTTGAATTCATACCAAATTGGGTTTATAGATTGCCAATGCTGGCCTCAGCACCCGCATAGACATGATGGCATCAACTGGATCAATGCCAAAATAACCTACAAAAGTCATGAGAGGTGATGTTTGTTGTGCCTGGAACCACTTGTTGCATTTGGTTTTAAAGATTGATATTCGAAATAAGAACAAACAAAATCCATTTTATATAATGAAGCTGCTGATAGATGACTTCTTTACATTATCATCTCATTGAAAATCTCTTTTGACTTTATCACAGCTCAAACTGATTTGACCTGACCTGTGGTGGGATGATGGCGAAGTCCTTGTAGAAAAGAGGAGGGATCTCCCTGAGTTCAGTGACCTCTAAAGTAGCTGGGACACCAGAGTCGATGAAGAGGATCTCTATCACTCGGTTGTCATGGATGTCGGTGATCTAAAAATAGTAAACAGGACTGGATTCCATTTACATATATAGCCAGGTGTGTAGTTCTCCTGTTTGACACGTGAATTCAATTGGAATATAATAAGTAAGTTTCTTTCGGCTTTTCCCTTCAGGGGTCACCACAACGAATCACATTCTATTCAATTATTGAATATTCTCAAGGACAACTCACAGATGTGTAATTCATGGAACTCAACTGGTGGGCCTGAAAATTATGCATTTTGGATGTTTTAAAGTTTTAAATATTCATGAAAGATTCAAAATTGACTAATTCAATCCATTTCAACATAAGACTGAAGGAATACAATGAAGAAAATGTAATACACTGTGAGTAGTATATGGGAAAATAAGTAAATAAATAAATTAACTGATGTAAAATAGTGTGATCTTGCAAGAGAAAAAAAATACAAGCTACAAATGTTACAAATATTTTAGTGTTCTTATACTATATACAGGGCCAACTAAACCTGTCTTATTAAAAACTTTAAAGGCTTTTGAAGAAAATGTATTACCTACCTCCACCCTTGACCATTTCCCTTTGTTGCGAGCGAGACAGAACTTCCCGCTAAAAGGTCTGGACACCAGGAAGTCAGATGTCATCTGAGAGGAAAATAACAAGGTAGCTGTTCAAAGCAAAACAACTACTTACATCAGACTTGAGCGTGGCAACAGTAACATGTTTGTATTTCAGAGGTGTTTACTGTTCATCTCATCACTGTTGAACACAGACAGTTTACCTCAGATATGAAAAAGGCCTCTATGTCTTCCAGTAACTTAGTGAGCCTTGTGACCCCTCTCGATGGCACCTGGCAGTGGATGATGCCGTCTGAACACACATTTGTGATCCACACATCCTGATAGGTAGCATTTACCTAGAGTCAAAATTATAATTAAGGTTAGACAAAACAGTGCAGAGGACTACACAATCATGTCCCATGGAGGGAAAGTTTTTCTGAAATTAAATACAACAGAATCACTCACTAATAAACCTGAGCTATGACAAAAAGGCCTGACTATTTATTTGTCATGCACACAGTAACAGAATTATTATGTTTTGTTGTCAGTATCACCAGCACTAACAGTGAGAGGGCTGTTCATTCTCTCGTCCTGCAGTGCTTTCAGGCAGATGGAATTGATGTTGAGGTCTTCATCATGTGAAGTGTCATACAGCAAAGCAACAGGGATTTCGTTCTGCTGACATGGATCTAATGTGTCCATCACCAGGATCTTTCCAATTGCCAAGGTGTCCAATACCGATAGCACCTGTGGATGGGAGCTAAACGCCTCAAGGCCTGGAAAGGGAAAAAGGGAATACAAATAGGAGGGGTGGTGGACAGAAGGAAAGAAGAGCAGAGGTATTACCGTTTAATCACTGCTTAACAAGCATCTGAAAATGTCAAGTTTCCTACAAGGCTTAGTTCGCGCTACTTAAAATGGGGTTGTATGAGATATTTATCTGTAGGGCAGCGTATTATCTTGCAGTACAAGGTAAGATGCTAACCAATGGCTAATACTGGAATGTATGCTCTCCTCTGATGTGACTCTGTTTCACATCACAGCTACAGATTGGCTACATGCTACTACGCTCCAATACTTCTTCGCTAATACCATCAGTGTACTATGAACTGCATCTCAATTTGTACTCAACTTTAACACAATACAGCTTTATGAAAAGGTAGAAAAATGACAAAAAGAACACGTAATTAAAATTCTTTATGACTATAAATATGCTAAAGAAAGAATATAAAAGCAGGGGGCACGTCTATGAAGGTAAATACATCACACACTGATAGAGGATATGAAGTGATGAGTGAGAAGGATTCTTCTTATATGATACTCTACATGCTGTTTTTGAAGAACATGCTACATACTTTACCTGTATGTAAAAAAAAAAAATAACTGATTTCTTTCTCAAACGCAATATGTAGTAATGATGTCATGTCTAAGTGGGTTGCACCAAAAAAGGAACAATGATCTAAAGTTCTTGCAGCTAACAAAGTGATAATCATTTACAATCTGCCGTCCCTCTCTTCTCCTATCAATGTAACATCCAGTCATCGCAGATCTTCCCACAGCTGATCCGTGCTAGCATCAACCCATGGTAATGCATTGGAGTAAACTAATGCAGCATTCCAGGGTGCTGGGAGGTAGAATATATCGCCCTTGGAGTTAACTAAATCCCACACCAAAGTATCCCAGGTCATCCATGTTAAACATAAATAATAAACATAGAGATCACAGATGTAAGCTGCTATTTACTTTGTTACTGAAGAGGCATTTTGACTGTCAACAGCACAGTGTTCTCATGTACGCAAATGAGATGGAAGAAGCGAACTAACGGATGAGCTAATAATACATTTTGAAGTATTTTTTTATTTTGAACTTGCATATTGTTGTGTTGACGTCACGTTGTAGTTCACGGTGACAAGGACCTCCGGCTTAGACAGGTGTTCAAATGCATTTTAACAAGTTGAATGTCGGAAAGTTTCCGTCTTCCCACACTCTGGAATGCAACATTAGTTACCTGCCAGTCGAATACAAGTAGCCTGGAGGGGCAGGGAGGTGAAGTCTTGGTGCAGCTCCAGCAGATTGGTCACACTGGTCTCCACAGAGAAGCCATAGTCCACATAATACACCTAGTAACGCAGAAGATTGTTTTATGGTAGCAACATTCATACAACATAAAATACAATAGTGCAGTAAAATAAATTTATGATTAAAAGGCCCAAAAATGTGCAGAATCTGCAATGCTGGGCCATCATGTTTCTTCAGTACCCTAGAGAGATCTATTTGTTCTTCAATGTGGGAGTTTGAATCCTCTGAACTAAAAAACAACACACAAGATAAAAAATAGCTCTAGGGAGGGCTTTGACTTTTGTGGGGATTTGGCTGATTGTAATCTGCACCTAGGAACATGATCCAAATAAACAGCCAAACACAGATAAGAGCAATGACAAGCCTGCAGATTATAAGTTACCTTGACCATGCTGGGGGTCATAAGCTCCATGACCTGACCTCTGGCCAGTTCTTCTCCATCTTCCCCTCTGACTGCCACCAACTGTCCAACCACAAAGTCAGACAAGGGAAGGTGGGAGGAGCTTTGGCTATAGAAGGTGCGCATGGCGTCTTCCATGGCTTCCTGTGCATTTGAATAGTTTTTGCCTACATACCTAAACAGAGGATTATAATAAAAATAGCATTATTTTCTGTTGTGTGCACCCATCCACCTACCACCTAAGAATAAAAAAGTTTTAATGTCATTCTAGATACCTAGCTGCATGAATGTGCCCTACCTTACAGTAACAGCCTTGCAGCTCTTGACATCAGTAATCAACACAGAAGGATACTGCTCTGAGGGGAAAACGAGATATGGCGGAACAACAGGGCCTTCCACTTTGAGACCAGAGGGAAAATGGCAGCTTCTGTGCAGCTGGCTTTCACAGGTGTCACTGTTCTCCATGTCTGTTCTGTCTGACTTATAAAGAATAGCCTGGCCATGGGAAAGACAATCACAAATACATTTATATCAGTACAAATATAGTAAAATAAGCATCTCCCTTAGTGTCCTTTGTTATATTGCAATTTTAAGCCAAGACTAAAAGGTGAAGTAGAATATTGCACTAACTTGCCTTCTTTTTGTTATGTGGTATGGGATACTCCACTGTGCATATATCATGCAAAAGAGACAAGTTGTTCAATATGTGTTCAGGGAATGGCGTTTTGTACGTGTCCAAGAAAAGTTTGGGCAAAGCATGCACCCACAGGCCATAATCGAGTTTGCATAAAAGGCTTTTTACTCGCTCATGAACATCATCTGACATAGAGACATCAGAAGGTTTAGTGGCAGCACAAAGGGAAACAGTGGCTTTCGTATGAGATAAAACATCAGGGCCAGGTTGTAGAGTAGATGCTGTAGGAGAAGGTGCTTTGAGGGCTGAGGGTAGAGGGGGATAGATGAGACGGTCAGATTGGTTGGAGATGTTAAGTTGTTCCACCTGAGACAAATTAAAAGAAAACCAAAACGTTAATATACTGCATTAATCTCCATTTTTATGTATATTTCTGGATAAGAGCTGTGCAATACACATATACAACATATATTACTAATTTGTTACCCAACACTACCACTATTTTGAAGTGTTCAGTCTGGTTTCAATGTCAAAAATCTAATTTTTTCCTAAATATGTGTGTTTTTTTTTGCCATGAGGTGTTACCCCACCATCAGGCTATAACTGCACTGTATTTTGGAAAATCAAAATAGTGACTGTTACAAATAAAGTCATGTATTATCAAGAATCTGAAGATATAGTTGAAAATTCAAAAGATTGCAGTATTATGACCAAGTCATGTTATAAAGAAAAAAAAAAAAAAAAAAACCTTGCATGATGCCTGTGATAAGAAAAAAAAAAAAAAAATTTAAAACAAAGCCCAAAGAGATGGTAAATGGACTGCTCTTATATAGCGCTATATCTACCTATTGGTACTCAAAGCCCTTTACATAGGCCTCACATTCACCCATTCACACACACACTCATACACCAGTAGACGGCTACTATGCTAATCTACCATGCAAGGTACTACTATGCCAGACCCTACTGGGAGCAATTTAGGGTTCAGTGTCTTGCTCAGGGACACTTCAACATGTGGACAGTGGGTGCCAGGATTTGAACCGCCAACCCTTTGGTCATTGGACAACCTGCTCTACCAACTAAAGCCACAGCCGCCCCACAAGAGATTCGTTGCACATCGTTAAAGTTACCAACTCACTGAACAGATGTGTGTCCACTTTTCCAGATCTTTATGTGCCTGAGGGTGGAGCTGTTGACCAAACATTTTGCTGAACACCACTGGAAGTTTGGACATCCACAGCCCACTGCTGTGCTTTTTCAGGACTTCAGTTAACCTGCTCTGTACCAGATCCAAGTCATATGAAGCCGACTACAAGGGGAGACATTGCACTATGGGTCAATACATACTTTGTCCATATTCACAATATTAAATCTAGAAAAATATACATAAAATACCCAAACATCACAACTCAGTGCTAGTATAGGTGAAATCTGTTAAAGTAATTAAATAGAATGATTTTTAGTACTGGAGGGTGGCTGAATCCGGGGGCTTGTTGAGAAGAATCTTCTGGGAAAAAAAAAAAAAAATCTAAATAAAGTTAAACACGAGCTGGTAAAGTTAAATTTAATACGAGTTGGAATAACAGTAGTCAGCACAGCCTGCTGATGCATGCTGCCTACACATCCAGAGAGTTGTTCTTCAACATTACCTGGAGACCTCTTTTCCCCTGTTGAGCCTTTACATTTCCTGTGAACAAAAGAGCAGTAGTTGAGTTTATTATGTACTGGTGGTGGATTAGGTAAATTAATCTGAGTCAACAAATTTTTTTTTAGGATAAAATTAGTTTTTGATTAATTATAACCTGAGTACTACTGGCATAGTTATATGGTATATACAATATTATTTTTTAGATGAAGTAGCTTGAGTATTTTTTAAAGACTCAAAGTGTAAAATGAAGAACAAATGCTGAATTTGATTTGTAAGATCTTTTATTTCCATCTGTATCTGACGGTATGCTCACCTGTCTGGCAGTTTTACAGTCAGCTGACAAGCTGGTGGTCTGTGTTCCACAGGAGTGATGGACCTCCACTTTAGGTCAAACTGCCTGAAGAAAACACAGGAAAAACTATACTCATTACAAAAATGAAAGATACACAACTTCATACACTGAAAATGCATCCTTGTCTCATCTATACAGTTAAAGTCTCACATTAAATAATAGACAATATTTTTACACTTACACACAATTGTGTATTAGTAATGCCTCATTCCTCCTGGTAGTGTTTTCAAGTAGTAAGTACAAATAATGTTTTTTGGTTCCAGATCAAAAGCATAATGCAGACAGACTAAATTATCCAAACCTGTAGTCTCCTAACGTGCTGAAGCTACTGTAGCTTCCATGGGACCGAGAACGGTTGGATAACCAGTTTGAAACCCCACCCACTGATGGCTGACGAAGAGGAGGCCTTTTTATTACTAAAAGTGGGATAAAAGTGCAGGTTACAAACAGTAGTGTAACACAGGATATAAAGAGGTCTGAAGAAATGTCAACAGGGATGTTGGTACTGTGGTATAGTGTGTCCAGTTCAGACTAAGGTTGAATCCCAACTCACCCCTTGACCCAAACCCTCTGTTTTGTGCGTACATGTGAAGGGGTAGTGTTGTCCCAAATCACAATTTAAACGGAGGGGAAGGGCTAAGGCAATAGCTGTATATTTAAGTGAAGTTATATATATTTTAAGTTGCATTATGTTTAAAGCAATTTGTACCACTGTTCATCTAAGTGTTATCAAATTTATTTATATTGCATCACATCATAACAATATTATTTATGGCTGGTCTAAACCAGACTCTTAATACAAGTTTTGAATTTCATCATACCACTGACAGCTTGACGCTGATGAGATTTCTTTGAGTTCTTCTGCCTGGCCACCAGTTGAGCAATGTGGGCTGTAGATTCACACACTACAGCAAAGCATCTCACCTGTTAAACACATCATCATCATCATTAGAGAATTCATTTTACAAAAAAAAGGTGCACAGTTGACCTGTTACAATAGTAACTGGAAGGTGATTATAATGAAAGGTGAAATCAAGTGAAACAACATGCATATAAAGTTCAATGAGAGAATGTGGTCCGGCCCTTACCTCACCCATGCAACACTCCAAGCGCACCACAGAGGGGATACTCTGGAGGTACTCTTCCAGCGTTGAGAAGCCCAGTTTTTTAAATGGGATACTTTCTCCACATAGTGATCTGTAATCTGACTGCAGGCTCCTGACAGACACACCATTTTTGCTGGACTGGAGCACTGCCCGCAACATTTTCTCGGTGTTTGCCATCCTAAAAAAATACTCAACAAGAAGCAAATATATACAACTTAATTAGGCTCATCAACCACAGTGGTAGGTGCAGTTATAGGAAACCTGAAAACTTTGTGACCTAATTATATACGCTTATACATATTTGATTTTGCCAATAATCTACTTTTCTTCTCCTATATTATTAAACCCCAAACACAATTCATAACCCACGTTTTCCTCCTCTTTAACAGATTTTGTCACTGGTTAGTTGAACTGGGTATTTACATGGTAACAAAACTCTTAAATCCAATTCTACATTCCAAACTCTATGCATTAGTTTTTTGTGTGGTTAATTCTAATGATTAAAACTGAACTCTTGTTGCACTGGATCAGTAATGATCACACAATCTGAATAACCAAGTGTTAAATCAACATTATAAACAAGTTTAAAAACGTGGAGAAAAAAAATCAAGTTTAGAGTTGTATAATGGGGTCACTATTCTTTTACAGTGAAATTTACTCGCATTGTATTTAATTTACATGAATCTTGATTAACACGATATTTCAACCAAAGTTAAAATAACTACAAACAGGGTGTGTCAGCACCTTAGCAGCTCCACTTGCAGTGATCTGAGACGAAAACAGGCACGTGCGACTTAAACTGGCAGTGTGGGACTATTTTGGAAAACTCATAACTGTCCAAAACCGTATGTCTGTCATTATTAATACATCTGTTCTGTCACATAACTAGAATTACCGATATGACACACAAAATAGTTCGTATATCCATAATCTAACTTCTATAGTGACAATTAGCCACTGATTAACACGAATAACTTCTAGCTAACTGTTAGCCTGTAGAGGCGCCTTAACCGCTACAAAATAACCCGAATGTGGTTTATTTCGTCTTATATCTCACTTTTTACAGTCATGGGAGATCCGGACAGAAGAATTATAGAAGCTCAAATTCCATGACAACTGAAGCCTTCGATAAATTTTTGTCTTGACGAACCTACCTGAAGTTTCCAAGTAAAGTGAGCTATGCTAATTGTCGTGAAATGCGTGTTCACGTCCGCACACAGTTGGAGGTGAAAGGTCACGCTGTTCCTGAATTTTACCATGGACGAGTTTTAATGATTTTGATTTTATTGATTTATTCACCTCTATATTTTACCCCCCATGTATAAATCAAACACTTGTTGTTCTCTTTATAGGTTAAAAAAGGAGACATCCTCGAGAAAATTAAGGCATTATTTCGATTTCTAACAGTGCTGCGTTCATAGACGGTCAGAAACTACACTTCTCACTGGTTAGTAAATAAGCTGATCAAATACGCCTTTTACACTCAATACTCATAGACTGTTAATTATTTTCTAAAGGTTCTGAGGCATATCAATGATTTAAAGAACCAAACACCATCTTTAATCCTTTCTTTAATGCACTTGTTCATGCAGCAAGCAGTATTTACAATATTAAACAATAGCATCTCGTGCTGTGTTTATATCTGTACAAAATGTGACTGACACAATAAAATACAAAAGTACAGAAAACATATTGTTATATGATATGATATCACCAGTTAGATCCTATTTACTGTATTCATTTTTTTCAGAATGTCAGTAGTTCCTATAGTCAGAAGTGTTAAGTTGTGATTTTTCATAGGCTGACCCCCTAAATAACCACCATTTA
>JAPSES010022457.1:0-13305 GCA_029822895.1 Maxillicosta whitleyi
GATCCAGAATCCAGGATTTCTTCCGGATCACCCCCAAAAGTTAATCATTTCTTCCTTGTGCCATTGCCAACAAATCCAGAAAATTTCATCAAAATCCATCCATAACTTTTTGAGTTATGTTGCTAACAGTCAGACAGACAGAGGATCTGCAACATGAGGGAAATGTAAATGAAAGTGTCGGAGTCTAACTCTACCCATGTACAAACGCATGAAATTTACTACAAAGTCAGAAACATGCAGAGAGTGTCGTGATCAACATCTGAATGTGCAGGCGTGAAGTGATGTTGTGTGAGACAGGAGACGCTTACATAATGTCACATGATGCTCTGAATGGTTATGCTTAGTTCTTGTATGGGTTTTTACTACCTGAGAAAGGTATGCCTTAAGTGTGTGCTACATTTACAATATTTTCTTTCTGTTTTCTGTCATACTGTCTTTTTTTTTTTTTTTTTGACTGGGAAACATCTTAATCCTACCATAGTTTACTGACAAAAAGAGTAATTCTCCAGCTGGTGTTGTTGTGTCACTGTGGAGTTTTAGTCTTTTACTTTGGATTTAAAACGACAAACAAACAACTGAGTCTATGACACAAAATCATCGTCCCTGTATAAGCCTGTAAGTTCACAATAGAAGCAGAAAAATGCTTCTTCCAGTAGTGGGATTTGAACCCACTACATTCTGAATGCAGAGCCTCTCAGCCTTTCGGACTGATGTGGCCGGTCCAATTCTCAACCTTTGATTACATTCTGATATGGTTATGCTTTAGTCAAACCAGTAGTCAAGGTACAAACACATACTTTGACACAAAAATCCATGTTGTTTTAGCAAAGACCTTCAGCTACAAGCATTAGAAGTCTGGATGTTCTGTACAAATCTTGCCTGGTATGACACGCTTTCAGTTTTTCCTTCTACAGCTTCTGTGAGTCTTTGATTCAAAGGTACAAAACAGTCACTGTGAGGAACTTCTGCAGCGGGTACACACCTGTTCAGCCTTTGTCAGGATGAGAAAAGACTTGCAAATAGTTGTTAAATAAATTATTAAATGCATCCACCACACATGTCTAAAGGAAAGTCAGTGTATCTGTCCAATTTCTTCCAATTTGATTCAAATGGACAGGTGGATGCTGGGATTATTTTCTCCTGATGAAGGTTGCTTAGCTAAATATAAGTCTGTCACCGTTTATGGGTTGTACATAATTAGCAGAACACTCAGTTGGCCAACATTTGTAGCTAGCGAAGGTTAACCGGGCAGAGGTTTTTACATCAGATGCCCTTCCTGACACAACCCTCTGTATTTATCTGGGCTTGTGACCGGCACAATGAGACACTGCCCCCTTGTGGCTACAGGTATAGCGCAGAGGACCTTTCCCAAGGGTCCACTGGGTCTAGAACCAGCAATCTTCCGCACTAAAGTGGCATAAACCACTAAGCTACCCAGTCATTAATTAGCAGAACACTATAAATAGTTGATGCTATTGAATCACCAGTCAACAGTTTCAATCTTCAAAACTTCAATGTGTACATCCACTACAAAGAGTTTCACATGGCTGTGATGGACAACACATCAATTAGGAACAGATCTGAGGATCATAAAAGAATAGTGTTTGTTGAATTGCCAGATCCTGAAAAAGGAGACGTTTCCAGTGGTAGAGTTCTACAGCCTAATGGATACATGTTTGTGTCCCATCGACGAAGTTTAGGTGTCCATTAGTTGACACTACTGATAAATACCCAACAACCGAGTTACAGTCAAATACATTAAAAATGTCATGTAGACTATATAGGATGAAAAATACATCCGCTTCACAATAAAGTACTCCATAACAGATTACTGTACTGTTTCCAGTCCAGTTCAGATGAGTATTTACTTATATTCATTAAAATAGCCTTTCAGTATGGACTCATTGACGAATCCTATGAGGAATATAAGATCCGAGACTAAAATGTAGAACTACATATACAGATGAGCTTTATTGAACCGCAGGATTCACTATATAATATAATATAATATAATATGTAACACAACATACTCTTTACTATAAATTTTTGTAATGTATTATTATTATTATTATTATCTATTTTTTAATGTGACTTCAAGCACAGATTAAAAGTAAATCGTTTGTATTTTTTAGACTAAAAATAAAATGACCTAATACTGGTCAAAATCTGTTTTTCAGGTGAAACGTGGGTAATTAATGAGATTTGGTAGAGTCTGACAAAGGGGTGAATATGGTGAAAATCTCATATTAAAGGTGGTAAAATGCAGTTTTGTTTTGTTTTTTGTTTCGCATATTTGTTCGTTTTTTTATGCAATAACACTAGTATAATTTCATTACTGTTAACTAATATGATTCACTTCCAAATCCATGTTTTGAGTGATCAAATGTTTGATACCATTTGTTGAACAAAATGAAGATATCAGTTGTTATTGATGCTGCGTGTCTACATGTCACTTCTACAAGTTGAATGTCTCTAAAACTTAAATGAGTCTGAGTATTGGATATTCCGATAACCTTATTCGTCATTCCAGCGCTGCATTGGAAGATGATTGGTGAGGCTGTTTACTTTCTCCTCATTAAATAGTCAAGGGCGTGGGCACTGTGTCCAGCCCAGATACGATCATGGACCTGATGCTGCAGTACTGCTACCGAATTTCTGATGTCAGCATCCTTTGTGCAAACTCAGATTGAGCTGGCTCTGATTGTCAGGCAGCAGCTTGTAGGCAATGAAACACCAGCTTTTCTGAATAATGAATTCAATTTGAGGAGGAAAAAAAAGGTATTTGACTGAATCTCCATTATCTGAGTTGACACAGATTGATTAGAATCTTGATATCAACAGTAGTGTCCTCATTAGTAATAGGTCAAGTACATAAGGACAATTTTCGCGAGCACCAAACGGAGGGGAAAAGTAAAGAATGAAAATTAGGCAGGGAAATTCATAAAGTGGATGTATTTCATTAATAGTGAAAGGAAGCCAATGTGCATCTCTGATTGGTAAAATGCCAGCTGTGATGGATAACACAGAGGAATCAGAAGGGATGAGACTGTGATGTGTGATGACGCAGTGGGGGAAGCAAATAAAACACAAGGGAAAAGAGCTAAGAATAGAAATGAATGAATGGTGTTGGGATGGAGCCAGTGGCAAAATTAGCATGTTCTGAAGACAGATGAAAAATCTAAAGATAATAATAATAATAATAAGAAAATGGAGTGTGAGCAGGAGGGGGGGAAAGCTGAAAAAGATTTTTTTTTTTTTTGCTCAGAGAAAGGCCATTTTATTGTAGCAGTGAGTACTTTAGGCAGAATAATGCTGACTCCTCTATGTGGACACTAGACTGAACATGACATTTAAACTCAGGCACTGACAAGGTTTTTACTGTAATTATAATTTTGAAATGGGTATAGATCCCCCTAAAAAAAAAAAAAAACACAGTGGAAATAAACTTAAAGTGATACATAAGGTAGTAAATTCAAAATGAAACCTGTCTTGGTAAAGTGCTTATAAACTACAGCCGCGGGGCCGGGGCTCTATTTTACACTAGAGGTCGTCACTAGAGGTTACACATCACCCTTCGCCCTCCAATCCCTCAAAATTGCAATGTTTACATTCACTTTTTTCCACCTGAGTGTGCGACACGTGACCAAGACACTTCGGAAAACACAGGTCACGTGACTTCGGACCGGCCGAAACAACAGCGGATCATCCATCATGGTGGATTATTCTCCTGATTGTATTGCCTTTCTTTCTGTGCTATAGATATCAAAAAGGAATCACTGAAAACTACTGACAGCATCAGAAAAACTCACGTGTTCCGCCATCTTGGAAAATTATGCCACAATGAATACTCGGCAATTTCCGTGAGATGCTCGATCAAAACAAACGTGAATTTAGTGCACTGTCGTCGCCAAAAGTTGGTTTAACTGTTGAAAATTATCAGATTGATAATAGTCTTTATATAGGAATTGATACGAAGGCTTTTAAATTTATGACATTTTGAATTTACTACCTTTTGTGTCACTTTAAGCCAGGTCTGCATAAAAATTGGATGTTTTATTTTGAAAAAACGCCTGCGTATTGTCTTCAGCTAAATCAGCACATGCACATTGTACAGAAAGAAACAGTGTAGATCAGCAGCTGCACACAAACACAGGTGCACACACACATGCAGGTACATGAACTGGACTCATGCGGTGCACAGCTGGTGATGCTGATGTGATGGAGAAATAGCTCTTATTCTTCAAAAACAGGCCACTGGGAAATCAATGCTTATTCAGACTTCTATGTGTAAAGACTATAAACAGCATTTAAGCAGATTTCTTTATTTTATTTCTTTATTTATTTTTTAGCAAACACAGCAAAAACTGGTAACAACGCTCAAAGGCCATGAGTCCGAAATGTTGACCTTTCACTCTTGTGTCTTGATTAATTAAATCAATTTACTGGTAAACTGTCAGTGTCAGTGGACGTGAAATTTGAGTGTGAGTGTGAAAGACTCAACGTTAATCAATATGTCAATCACTGTCACCACATATGAGGATAATGTGCGACATCAAAATCAGATTACTATACTTAACATGAGGTTTTTAGAGGTTTCGTTCTCCTTATTTTATAATGTTTTGTTCTTTTTTGGCTACGTCTCTTGCATCACGTCTGTTCTTTTTATCTCATTTTCTTATCTCTATGACTTTGCTTTTGTATTAGTGCAATAATTTTATCTTGTTGCATCTTTTACAAGCCAAACCCCTCCCCTGTCCGTCACATACACAAAATAACAATCACCTTTTTTAATTGAGAAAATTAATCATATAAATTAACCACACTGTTGCGTTGAGTTTTTGTCTGATAATTGGTGATCTAAAAAAAACAGCCCCACAACTCAGTTTTAGAAACAACCACGGTCCAACAACTTTGTAAAAAAAAAAAAAAAAAAACAGCTGGATTTTATCATCTGAAATAAAAATAGAATTTTAATGATTTCTAAATTTTATTAAAACCGGGAAGAAAAATCGCAACCCCAAAAGTTTATACTCATATACTATAGTAGTCTGTGTTATATTCAGATGAGAAAAGTACACTGTTTGTGTGTCTGCAGGAATATTTGTCAAAGTCAAGGTTAAAGTTACATATATAAAGTATGAAGAAATCCTCCATCATGTCTGGGCTTTGGACTGAAATACAGCAGATTAAATGATAACAGTCGCACTGCCAGCAGCCGCTTTGTGACTTCTGGCATCCTACTGATGCTCCTCCAAATGTATTATTATTTTTACACTGTCTAGAAAGTTAATCACAGTCTTTTAAAACTTAACTTTTTGACTCCCAGACATATGGATAACGATTTTGTCTGCCTGTAAATCCAGCTCTGCCTTTAGGTACTCCGATGATGATTATTCACACGAGCTATTTGCTTGGTTTGAGGCAAAGTGTTAAACTAATCCAAAGTGGAAAATTAAAGGCAAGAGTGAACATTAATGTGAAAACTACATGTCAAACCAATTCATGTTTTTGGTACTTTAGTAAGGGAATGAATATTAGGGAGAAAAGCCAATGCCTGCTGTGGAACCCAAACTAATTTATTAGTAGTGTAGACAGTAATGAAGCCTCAGTAGGAGACAGGAAGAGGAAATCTGTAAATTATATTCAGACACATGAAAAAATAGACGCTCAAGCATTTAATCTCAGTGTAATTCTGAACTGAATATTTAAATAAATAACTCCATTAAAACCTTAGTCAGTAGGCAATTTTTTAAAAGGTAGATTATAAAAGAAGACATGAAAACACCCGAGCCAACAGACCCCATTGTTCGGTTCCTTATCTGTAGTATCAGAGTGGGGACGAGAAGGTGAAACCTGCTTAAGGCTTTATCTGATTTCCCTGCTCCTGTTCTCACATTCACAGTGATTTAGTCAGTTGGGACGATCAGTTAAGCTTATAAACAATAATTTACTTGCAGCTGGATGAAATACACTGGGCGTTTATCAGTTAATGAACAAACCCGTTCAGCCCGTCCACACTGTCACATCTCTAATGCTTCAGTAAGCCCCTGCCATGTTAGTTTTTCTCTGCTCAGCCACAGAATGGCAGCCATATCTAATTGGCCCATCTAATTTACTACTAGTGTGTGTTTGTGTAGTTCTGCGCATGTACGTGCGTGTGCACGTGCACCATAGAAACCATCTGTTCACAGAGAGCTAGCATGAGTCACAGACCAGATCTGAGCCATGGCATCTGGGGTATGGCATCCACTCTCCTCCTTCCGCCAAACTCTCCATGCTTCTATCCATCCTCACTTTTCTTTTCTCACTTCCTGTCTTCCCTCTGCTCATTTTCACACACTGAATTTGCCTTTATCACTGCATCCCTCTTTAGCGTTTCTTTAGCTCTCTCCTCCAGTTTCGGTTTCATTCATTTGGTTTGGAAGCATTATTTCATTATCACCTAAAGGGAAGTCAAATAGACTTGGGTTTGTTCTACCGATCGAGCTTCTGTCATAGCCTCAGCGTGGCTTAAAGGCACAGGCTTCATCAGCCTCCCTCTGCTTGAATCACCTCCCAGCTATTTAATAGAGCCTGTCAATCACAGGAGAATTAACAACCAAACCCCTATGTGTCTTACACACATGAATGCTCTGTCTTGCACACAAAAATTACACACACCTCCCCTCAAACGCCTTGTGGGATGTCAACAGCTGGGTTAAAGGGATGACTGGGTTAATGGCTAATCAATTTCATATAGAGTAACCCATGGCCCCCTCCTCCTCATCCAGACACTATATAAACACACACACAGTTGCCTACATACTCAAAGACAAACAGGCAATAAGAATCAATTAAGGCTTTGCCCCCTTTGGTTCAATGTCACCTTGGTTACCTCAGTTTTGTCTAATTTTTCCAGTAATAAATTCATTCTTTTGAAGTAATCCACATCATTATACAGTATATTTGTGCACTCATTATATATATACTGTATACATACAGTATATATACATTCAGTTTTACATTGCAAATCTGTTTTATCTCTTTTCATATAATTATCACATCAAACACTGGCTATTGTCCACTCTTTCTCTTGTATGTATTGTGCACTATATGTAATACATCATAGAGCTTTCACACATGTATCTTCATAACCTCAGGGAATAGAACTGACCCAGTGGTGCAGTATGCAATTTTCTCTCTGCAGTTTTATAATAGACCCGCAGGCTAAACCTGTAGAAGCTATAATACCTGCACATATGTACTGATGGCACAGTGTAATGCATCTTTGATTAAAAACAAATAAGATCAATAATACTAACTAATGTCTCTGCGAGTTAAAGTGCTGTGTAGCCTGTGCAAACTATTATTGCCTTCCCATGTACAAGCATTGTGCAAACACACACCCACACATAACCCCAATGAACAGAAGACGGATGCCAAGCAACGACAGAGTGCAGTTTAACTCCAGGGATTTCTGTCTAACCCAGCAAACCGTTACTCTTCATCGCTCTCTTCCTTAATGATTCCTTGAACCCCTATCTTCCAGAGCTGTAATGGAGTCCGTTTTGCTTGCTGATCAATAGGGAAAACGAGCAACTGAGCTTGGCCTTCTTTTTTCTCTCTGTGTTGCAGAGAGAGTTGCTGGTTTTCCTATCACTCCCCTGACATCCTTGGTAGAAGGATGTGTGAGAACGCATCTGTCAGTCTGTATCTTGTTTGATCTAAGATGGAGCACAGTGAAAGGGGGCAAAGATCCCCTAGTGAGGCGAATCAGGTATCATCGACACTCTTGCATCCAGGCTTCAATCAAATACTGCTATATATATATTTATGCAATCACATGACAGACAGATTCTACACAGACAAAACCTTTAGAAATTACAGATTCACCATGTTTGTTCTCCTTCTGACTGCTACTAAACTTTTCTGTCTCTGCCAACTTTCTACAACTCAAAATAGTATGGAAGTAGGTTTGTGCAGTCAGTCAGAAACATGCAATAATATGCAATGAATGCATGTTTTTTTTTTTTTTTTAAAACAGCCAATTTTGTATTGTAGTGGAAACTGGGTTGGGAAAATATAAGCCATGGTATTTTATCTCAATCGGTTTCAAAACATTACCAGAAAACCTTGGAGCTAAACTTTTAAAAGTGACCCCGCAGTGGGAGTGGCAGAATCAGGGATTTACAGCCGAATCCATTTTATTCTGGAAGGTCAACAGGAGCAAAAAGTTCAAATACCCAGCTGGTAAAGGTCATACGCACCACGCAGCATCAAAAGTGGAGGTAAATGTTTCCGCTCTTCCTATCCAGCCCCACACACACACACACAAAAACAGGAACATCAAAGAGCCTAAATCTTTTTGCCTCTCATGTCTATCGTTGTGGTCCTGCCGTGCTCTGAGGAGCAGCAGGAACATTCTGCTGCAGGCATGTCTTTAAAACCTCTAGTGTTTCAGCTTCTGCTAGCAGGTGTTTCTGTGCTTATTTTTTGTTGTGTGAATGTGGATGTCTGTGGTCAACCTGTGGGTGGACCTTCTGAACAACATGCCATATGGGGTAAGTCTGCTAAGGATAAAAGTGACAGCCAATCAAAAGGACAACACACAATCACACAGGGATTAGGTCACGCTTAAACCCACAATAAATGATTTCTGGCCTCAGGGCAGTCAGGTTTACTTCACTTGGGTTTGTCACTTTGAGTGACATATTATTGTCATTACAGACACTGTTACAATGAAAGCTGAATTTAAAGTTTACAATAACATACATGAACACAAAAAAGAAAGATATTTTTCTCTCATTTGACAAAAACATTTGATATTTGCATAAGTAATTTGCATAGAACAATAAGCGATTTGCATAGAACTACACAAATACAGATAATATCTGGAAGGTGAAACTATTATTGATGATTATGTCTGTCTCCAACAATAAATCTAAAGGTTGCTTAATTACTGCCGAGACTTGAATTCTTCTTCTTTTTTTTTTTCCTTCACATTAGCTGATCTGAAGCATCCCCTGCCCTGTTAGACAGTTTATGTTCAATTTCAACCATTGAGAGAGAAAAAAGGGGGATGAAAAAAGCATGAGTGCTGGTAGAGGGGGGTAACAGGGGAAAACAGTGATGACATAACAGGGGGCCTGGCGTGCGTGACAGTGGAAGCGCTTACGTCAACTGTAACTGGGAGAAGAAGAGCAAGCAATCTCTATGTAGGTCACATTAAAAACACATGCAGCTACCACAAATTCAGCCAACTAACCAGCTAGCCAACCTGGCAGACATGAAATCACGACTGTAAATGCACTTCAGGTTTTAAAGAATCAAAATGCACAGAGGTGATGGGAAAAAGGGTACTGCAGAGTAACATATATTAATCTGCTGGTTATAAACTCAAATAAATTACTCATTAGACTGAAGAGAGATATACATTGGCAAGATACTGTATTTATCACAAAAAGCAATCTTAAGGCAATGTAAATTGAGCAGTAAACCACATTTCACCCTATGAATTTTGTAAATCCAATGAATAACCTCCAGCAGTACACAGTTTTAATTCATATTGATACATATTCATTTTTTCCCCACAAGTCAGTCTGTCCCACTGACTTAAAAGACTGATATTTAGCTTTTTTTTTTTTTTTTTTTTTAAGTGGAATTATGCATTTTAAAACACTTCCCATTCCCCTCCATGAATTATAAACTTTTTTTTTTTTTTTTTTTTTTAGGTCTTTAGCCCTATATTTCTGACTAATGACACCAAAAAGGTCATTTTTGAAGCACTGGCCCTTTAAATGCAAATGAGCCACTTCACACCCCACCCCCTCTAGGTTGTTGGCTGCACTGTTCTGACCTGTTTAACCACTCATGTTCACAAATACAATCAACAATTGAACATTTTAGGTAATGGGCTCAAAGTTTGGACATATTTTCAGTATGGACTACAACCACTGCAGCCGACCAACAATTATGGTGTACTTGGAGAGATATTCACCAGAAGTTTTGACCTTATATGTACAAATCATGATGTAACTAATTATAGACAAAACAAATTAGTAGAAATTCACTTGATTGTATAAATTTAAACTTCTGGAACAATTAGGGTGACTAATAAAGACTAATAAAACTGGATTTAGCTAAATGCTATATGACCCCTTTAAAACAACAACTTAGACCATGTTACCTCCTTGCTTATTATTAACAAGAGTTATTAATTAAAGATGAGAGCATGTTTAGATCCGTTGAGTTCCATTAACTAATATCAGTGTCAGTCTATGGATCATGTGTGACGCAGGAACAAATAATCATGATTTCCACTGACTCCTACTGGATGCCTTCAAGGTAAAACTGTATGTGTTGGTTTTGATATTCTAGGGCACCACATTAATGACATAGAGATTGTGTGTGAAAATGCAGAGTTAAGTAGAAATATGAATAGGGGCGGAGCTCAGGAAAACAAAGCAAACTGCATGATGAATGTGGGAGGAGGCTGTTTATGCAAACTACATTCATGAGAGGGATGCACAGAGTAGATAAAGATAATGAAAGGAGTCTGGTGATGATGGTGATTTAATCAGTATTGTAATAGACAATAGCAATATGGTGAACAGATTAGGTTTATGGGAAGGATGGCCATTAATGGGGCTATTGATATTCCAAACTCTCAACAGCAGGTGGAAGTCGCACATCAGAACACACTTAAGACTAAAAAAATGAATCCAAATACTGTATTACTCACTAATTAAATCATGATGCTCATTGTTTACACCTGTATTATATACACTGTAAAATCCAATAAGTTAATTTAACTCAATTTTTTTTAAACTCATTACAAAATAATAATAAAAAAAAAAAAACTCTGTTTAAGTTCAAGAAACAGAATTTATTAAGTAGCCTTAACTAGCACAATTTTAGTCAAACTAACATAATTTTATAAGTTATACGAACTTACTTGATTAAGTAATTTTACCACATATTTTGGGTTCACTCTACAAATTTAAAAAAGTACAGATAACTTAAATATTTTCATTACCCTTAACATAAAGAATTATATAACAGGGTGTATCAGAAAAAAGTAGACTCCATGGGCGTAGTTTATGGTATGGACAGTAGGGACGGTAGGGACATGTCCCTACCACTTTTGAGATGACCTTAAATTGTCCCCACCACTTTTTTTTTTTTTACAAATCGTGCTAGACCTTTTTATTTTAGTATTTTAGTATTTTCCATAGGATGTTACTATTTTCCCAGTATTTTCTCCACCTGAAAAAGCTATTCTGGTGATGATTGGTGCTTTCTATATTTGGCTCCGACTATATCTTTTAGATTTTGTAAAAAAATAAATAAATTTAAAAAAAAAAAGACCCCTGAAAATATGGCAAATTTATGTCCCTACCACTTTCCAAACCAAACCTACACCCTTGGTAGACTCTCAGAAAAAATAACATAAAACCAAAATGCAAAGACATTTTGAAAACCTGGTCATATGTGTTTATTGAACATGTAATTCTCCCTTGATTTGACATCAGTGTCCTGGGTTGGTTTTCATGTTTCAGTGAACAACTAATTTGAATTGTGCAAAATAAAAGTCTTTTGCACATATAACTGTAAAGGTTAATATGAGATCTGTCGCCATGGATGACAAGTTCCGTTAGTCTTTCACTTGCATTCATAAAACAAGAAAAATAATGACATGTTAACTAACCCCTTATCATCAATACAAAAATTTCACACATTGGTGAGAAACTGAAAATTTATAACAAAACAAAAAAAGTCTTGACTCAGTGAGACAAGACTTGGGCTTTACACTTAATTGAAGGCAGACACTTATGTAAGCTGAAGGATTCCAGCACGTTTAGTCTTCCACATGGGCCGTATTTTTCTTGCCCTCCTCAACATGTCTGTGTGGTTACTGGTCTGTTTCTAACAAATTAAATTATCAAGAGGGAACACCGAGATAAAGCAATGAATGACGTACACCGACTGAAATGTTTAAAATTTCAGTTCAAAACAAGCTTAAAGAATCCTCACTAACAACACGAAGCCCTTGCATTTGAAATGATAGAGTCAAACCTGTCAAATCTTTGTAGGAATTAATCATTTTTTTCCCTGGGACTCACTACACCCTCTAGTGGTCACATAAATTAAAGTAGTATTAAATACTATGTATAATACATGCAGTTAGTCTGTTTATATGACTGTTAAGAGACTGTTGAACATGAAATGTGTCCATGTGTTACTGCTTGATCAAGCCCATTAGTGCATCTCCAGTCAAATACATTGGCAACATCACAGCTCTTTATTCAATATTAATCAGTAAATAGCAATCACATCTTCAACCCCTCTACCTGTCTAAACACATGTGACTAATCACACAAATCACCACAAGGTTGATTTTCTTCTACCGAAAACCGAGTTCAGAGAAAAGAAAGGGTGTTGTGTTTCACCCTTAATTACAGTACAATATGCTGAAAGGTAATTATGGAACTGTTTCCTGCTGACAATTACTGCACCTTTAACAGTCACTACATAAACAGATTAGTGATGAGCTGACTCACGGTGGGCTGTCCTGCAGGGGTCGCTCTGTGTGCTATCAGCGGAATGGGCTGAGGAGGCGGAGGAGACACTGGAGCTCCTGACAAAGCCGAAAGCTGCCAGACGACCTGCGGGGAGACGGCTGGAGCTGAAGCCTGGAGGGCGCAGGCCTGACTGGCTGGCTTTGGGAAGCAGCGACCTGGAGGCCATGGCCTGAGCCTGGGCTGTCGATGGAGCAGGAGCATGATGGGTGAAAACTTGGTCATCTGTTGGGGAAAAAAATGCAAAAATGTCATGGTGTATACTTTTATTTAGCAGAATGTTAATGAAGAATAGTATATTTATTGTTCCATGAAGGATGTCCTTAACCAGGGGCGGGCAACTCTGGTCCTCGAGGGCCGGTATCTTGCATGCTTTAGATATTTTCCTCCTGCAGCACACCTGGTTCAATGAATGATCAGCTCATCGTCAAGCTCTGCAGCAGCCTGATAATGATGTAATGGCTTCCAGGGTTAATGGAAGAGGGACATATCTAAGGGTGCTTTCACACAGCGTACTCGAGTCTGTACCGTACTTGAATATATTCACACCTTTGCCGAAAGATGTTGCATTCGCATGAGCATACAACCAATGCCCGAGCTTGAATGGGTGGTACAGAGCCAAAACAGCAGGTGGTGGTGTGGAGGGAATTCTGTCACTATCCTACAAATGTGGAAGTCAGAAGAAGACAAACCCTTACATATGTACCCAAGGGCATAACTTTGGGTTAAACATTGGGGGGGGGGGGGG
>JAPSES010022468.1:0-13303 GCA_029822895.1 Maxillicosta whitleyi
GATGGTTTTGAGCAGGGAACTGCAGGAACATGTTCTGTATAGTCCATAGAACCGTTCTAACTGGAGTATGAGAAGGGTAATATGGCCCCTTTAGAGTTTTTTTTTTTTGTGTGTGAATAAAATATCATTGAATTGTTCCATAAGAAATCATCATAATTCCCATCTATCTTGAATATTCAATTTTATTCAGTTATTCATTAGTTGCTTTTAATTGATATTGTTTCAGAATTTGTTGTGTAAACCCTCAGAGAAAGTGGAGCTGAGTCTTTTGTCTGTTTTAGGGCCCACCTGGTCCTCCTGGTCCCCCAGGGGCCATGGTAAGTATTAGAATACAATATAAAAGATAATTATAAATAACATTTTTTCATTCTGTCTGTCATTCTGTCAGGCAGTTAGAAGTCTAGACAGCGTAATGGATGGCACTGTTATTGTTGCTCAATTTTATCAAATAATTTGATCATCCAAATGCATGTGGTTAACCTTGTTTGTTTTTAGGGGAGCCGGAGTTATGGATTGGAAGGAGAAAAAGGAGACAAGGTATGCAACGTGATAAGTGAGGGGTGTATTATTTCAATGAGTAGTACATCTATTTAGATAGTTGAAATTCTTTGTTATTTCATCTCAGAGGTAACAGGATTTCAGAGGAAATGTAAAATCACAATATTTATCATACATTAACAGACAATTATGCCTTATGATATTAGTCTTGCATGTTATTATGTATCTAGGTTACATAAAGCCAGAAAGGCCTATTTTCATCCAGTTTTATAAGTTATTATTATATTGATGTGAATTCTATGCTTCCCTCATTATATCAAAAAGCTAACTGCAGAGTCAGGCTTCAAGTACTCCAGCTAGGTCCTTCTGTGGTGTGTGTATGCACAGGCGTGTGTATGCATTTCTGTGTGTGTGCACATGCATGGATGCTTGAATGTGTTTGTAAGAATGTACCGGTTGGCTATAATACTGTGCATGTTTAAATAATCTGTTTTTTGCACTCCTTCCATCCAGCACATTAATTAACTCTTCATGCATCCTTCCTTAACCCAACCCCACATCCTCCACCTCCTCTCTGCATCCCCGCATTGACACATGGGCTGAACTGTTTGGTGCATCCTTTTCCTGTTTGATAAAAGAATTATTAAATGAACCTCTATTTGATTCAGTCTGGTTTGTTCTTTCAAGTGATCTGTGCTGCCGCTGAGACAAGTCACAAACTCAAGAAGAGGCCTACATTTCAAAATACTGTAATGTTTTATTCTGATAAGAGTCCAAATCTCAGTTCAGAATTTGCAGGGATTTATGGAATTGCAATGTAAGCAGTTTGATCCCTCTCCTCTCCACTGCAAAATATGATTTGTGATTTGTCCAGTGGCACTTCTCTCACTGTTAAATGACAGTTCACACATTTGACATGATGGAGTTTTCTTTTAAAAGTCAAATCAGACAATGATTCATCTTGAGCTTGCATACATAACATTGCTGTATATCCATAAAAAAAAAACATTTGAATAAATACATTTAAATTCCTGCACTACTATCTAAACTTCCATCATGGTCAAATGTCTGAGCTGTCACTGTGGAGGACAGTCTTTGGACTGTGACTGGTGGCTGGAATCACTTGCTCCTACTTCCTGCATTGCTCTGTTATTTCCTCCCCCTTAATCACATTTGGTTATTTGGGTATTTAATTTAATTTAATTGTTTGTAGTTCATTAGCCTGCTCTTTGACTCCCCAACCTGAAACCCACTGAACTCCCCACCCACCCATTTCATTTCATATGAACAACAATCACACAGGCGTACTAACTGTCACCATCACACACTGCATGCATATTATCTTCAACCAAACTTTCAAACATGGTTAACTCAGACAGATTCAAGGCTGAAGTGAACATGGAAACAGCTGGATTTGCTATTTAATCTGTTGATGTTTGAATTCATTCAAATAAACCTTTGCACTAACTAGTCTTCATCTATCTATCTATCTATCTATCTATCTATGAAAGTATGTGGACACAATTATTTACTTTTAATAAACTTCTACTCAAGTATCTATCAGCCAAAGATGCATTTTTTTTTTTTTATTTAATATTACTACTATTAAAATCTATGGTGAAACTCGGTAAAACTATTTTCTATACTATTGTGTAGTTGAATCCCCAGTTTACAGCAATACATCATATTCTGTAAGATGTGCATTTGTTTGAAAACCATGCAGAGCAGCATTTGACAAACTTAAATCAGACCCAAAATTGTCACAGACCTGTTGATATCTGGTCCCCAATATGCCAAGTAAAATCCAAAAGAATCGTATGATTTGACATTTTAAATTATTAAAATTGAAGTAGGTGAGGTAATGTAGACTTATGTGTGACCTTTTCACTATTGGTCACTCTAGAACATGTGCATGATTGCTAAAAGATAAGCAGGTCTCAGTATCACAGAAAAAAAAAAAGAAAAAAATACTCTGAGGAAAAACAAGCCAATAAGTGAATCAGTCATGTTTGATTTTGTTGGTGAGGTTACATGATGAAATCTAGCAAACATCCTTTAACTGTTTTAGCTGGGACATTTCCTACTCAGACACATTTCTTAAATTATGTTTTCTACCAAAAATCAGTGAAAAATGTTGGTGTACATATTAATTCAGCTTATTATATTTTTTTCCCAAATTTCTGTCTTATATAAATATTATAAAACAGCTAGCTGTGCAACAATTCATGTCAACACTTTTCGACTCTGTTTGAGACCAGTGTTAAACTCTAATAATGCTCATAGACCCAAAATAGCAGTTGGTCAAAAAAAATCTTTAAAAGGGTGGAGGCTTCCAGTAGCCGATCAACATTCAACATCAAACCTGGGGCTCCACATTACTTTTGGATGTGAAATCTATGTACAGTATCTACTTATTGATTATGGTTTATCTCATTGTCTCCTTTCTCTTTCCCTAAACTCTGTATAATTTTTTCACACTCTTAAATCTTTACAGTCTACCTCTACAAGTCTACTACTAAAACCTCACAATATTTCTCCTCTGCCCCTTACCCATGATTGGCTAACAGTGTGTTGTGTGTATTCTGGACTCCAGGGTGAGGTGGGTCTTCCCGGACCCAGTGGTACTCCCGGCGACGGGTCCTTAACAAGCGAACAAACTCTCACTATCTACAAAGGAGATAAGGTAACAGCAGAAGAAAAGGAAGGAGTCGAGATTATAGCACTTCATGACATGCAAACACACACATACACACAAAAAATTACCTCTGTAAATGAAGCGGGAGTGTTAAAAAGTGAAGAGTAAAAGAGGAAGAGGAGCAGTGATTGCAACAGATGTTACAGCCATGGATGAGAGAGTGTGCTAGTGTGAAAAGGGAGGATGACGAGGCTTTCAGGAGAAGGAGGAAGAGTCACTTTGGACCAATGCGAGATGAATCTACTCTGGAGGCAAAAAAAAAAAAAAAAGGCATTACTTGAATAGCAGTCAATCAATATAGTCAATTTCTTTTGGGGGGCTTAATGTTAAATTGAAATTCCATCATTATGTACATACTGCATACTGTATGTTATAAGTCTTCACTTATATTGTTATATTTACTCATATAAGCTAGAACTGTGCACATGACCATCGTTTACTTAAATAAAAATAGTGCTAGATGTTGGATACAGAATTGCATTATTGATTGAATAAGTTGAACAGGTTTAATCTGTCTGGCCATTTGCAGCATTGCGACATTTATATTTTGTCAACACAGGAGCTGCATTAATCATTCAGGTACAAATTTATGTTATTAGTATAGGTTAGCATGTTTATTTTAACATATGTCTGTAGTACAACACACTGCATACTTTGAATGTAAAAACTTCAGTTGGTAATTTTGGATGTTAAAATATTAGAAGTTGCCCCTTTAAGGATATTAAAGTTGAATCCATCTGTGATTGAACAACATATACTTGACTTGTCCATTAATTCTGTATCAAATATCTGGAGACATTTTTATTTAAGTAAACTTTAAGTATGATCTGACATCAGTTTGACTGTTAGTTATCTTGCATTCTTTCAGAGCAGCATCCAAATAACCTAATTCAAGATTCAATTCTATACCGTAAAACATAATTAATTCATTTAAAGGTCTAAAAATAAGCTAAATAAGCACAAATGTCTCAGTTTATGTCAAGTATGGCACTATATTGTCTTGAGTGAAGAGTACTTGACAGTCATTCACATTTGCAGATATTTTTTTCACAGTGTACAGTCAAGCCAAAACCTTATAATTACAGTACAATTTGACCAACCCAAACCTCAGACATTTCTGCCTCCAGAGATCACTTAACCAAAACGATTTCACTTCTGTCCACACTGACCAACCTCTCTTCATCACCCTAAAGCCCTCTCCTCACTCACACGTCCTATAATGCACCCTTTACAGTCCCAGATTCGTCCTCCGGTCAACAGTTCCTCATGTCTCCCCTGATCGCTATCCAACACCCCGTCCACCCCCCATCCCCCTGTTTCCGCCTCATGCCCATCACAGCATCGATCAGGTTAAACAATTCTCTCTTCCTTGGTTACGGTATCCAGGGCGATGTGGGCTTGCCCGGTGACCCTGGCCAGCCAATGATCAATGGCGTTGTGGAGTTTGTGGGTTTTCCCAAAGGAGACAAAGGAATGAAGGTTTGTTGGAAAACACAGCTTTCAGGATGGGAATCATGTGACACAAAGGATTCAAGTTTAGTCTCAATAAAAATGTGTCCATTAAGCCTCTGTCCTGCTCTTGCAAATGTGTAGATTGTCACTCATGCATATGGTAAATCCTAAACTCTTAAGTAAAAGACCAAACCAACTTCAGGAGACAGGTTCAAGTTTTGATCATTTCTCTGTCTGTAATCCATCTTCTCACATACGCACATCTTGACAAAATGCATTCACGATCAGTTTGTTCATTTTGAATTTCAACATATCCATCATCTGTTATTTCAGTTTACTGAATTGTTAGGATGATGTATAATATCACAATCATTTTGGAGTTTCTTTTTTATTTCTTTGATTATACACACACTGTCCTTTAGAATTTTGTGTCTATCTAAACATGCAAAGTTGCCATGTACCAAAAGTACCAATGTACAAACCAAAAAAAAAACACAAATAAGCACACCATGGTACCACATAGCCTTCAAGTGGTGCAAGGATGAGTTGTACTGATTTCTGTGCAACATGTTGAAAAACATCGTCGGAGTTAAGAGAGATGTTAGAGGCAAAATATTGTCATCTGAAGTAAAGGGAGTGCTCAGCCGGGAAGCCACTACTCCAGAATGTGACCTCTTTGAGCAGTGTTCCCTGTTTGGGCGCAGTAATCAACATAATGTCCAGAGGACAGTGAGTGAGGCGTAAGTCAATGAGCATAAAGCACAATGAGGATTTGTAAAGTTATTCAGTCTGTGTTTAAGTTAACCTATGACCTCTTCAGTGTTGGTGGCTTTGTACACTGTCTTGTACATTATTTACATAACACTGACCTTTGTGCCATGGTTTTAATTTTGACGGTCATTTGAAATCATGATCATCATAAGAATTTTCCACAGCTTATTATCAGAATTTGGGTCAAACTTTGAATGAATCACTTTATTATTTATTGTTTGTTCAGGTCTATGCAGGTTAATTTATTGTAGTGAAATAACCTCAAAACTTTTACTAAGTCTGGATTCGTTATAAGATAAAACAAGATAAGCCTATTGATCCACCCCCCCCATGGGGACATTTCAGAGTTGACAGGAGCAACTTAAAAAACACCAGTCCAAATGAAAGACAGGTAGAAAAAAAAGTGGGTGAAATATTAAGGAAAGATAGGATATTTGGTATTTATATGACTTTATATAAATAGAGAATTAGTGTAAGTTGTAGTAAGCTACACTCTGGAAAATGATAATATTAATGACAGTTTCACAAAGATGACGTTTATTTTTAATCCTCAGCATCAGGATGATCTGACTGATGTACCTTGAATTGCTCTTCCTTCTATGTGCTCAAATTTCCCTACAATCTGCTTCAATCTCACCATGATCCACCCAGTATTTGTCTCAGCTGTGAAGCTATTGTGTTCATACATGCCTGGCCAGTGTCTTTTGCGTGTCCTATTACTGTCACATAAAATCCAACAACCAAAATCCCGCACACAACCATTAACTGGATTCCACTGTCTGTGTTTATTTCTAAAAGGGTGAACCTGGTCCAAAGGGATTCCGTGGTTTTCCTGGCCTTCCTGGCCTACCTGTATGTGCTTTTATTTTTCCTCCAGATGTATGAGTTTGATTTAACATTATTTTAGTAATTACAAAAAGTAAGAAGCACTCAACTGATATGATGCTGACATATTTGCAGGGGCCTTTTGGTTACAAAGGGGAACTTGGAGAGAAAGGAATTCCTGGATACCCAGGAGCAAGAGTAAGAGACTATTTATTTCATACACTTAGACATTTATTTAGGATACAGTACAGAATTCCATGTTGTTGCCTTTATATTTTTTTATTTTTTTGTGGTGAATATTTTCTCTGGTTTCCAAAAACAGGGTTTTCCAGGTTTAAATGGAGTCCCAGGTGTTACAGGACGACAGGTAACGTTTCACAATGTATTAAAATCTTTCATTTAAAACTATTTCAAAAACTCAACTTTGATGTATTTTGCAAAGAGCCAAATATGAGACATCAATGAGCAATATAGATTTCCTATATGGAATTCCTCAGATTTATGATAGTATTTAACATGTTTGACATTTTACAGATTAATTGGCTGAGAATAATGAGTGGGAAAAAAATGTAGGAATCAACCGCTCATCTATGATATAAATTGTAACTACATTTTTTTCCATACACAGGGATACAGAGGCAATCCAGGCTATCCCGGGCAACCAGGATACATAGGATTTAAGGTTAGTGGATGTTGTTCTTCATGCTCTGATGAGATCAGGAGGGTAAAGCAGGGAAGAAAAAATGTTTGAAACAGAAGCCTGTAAAATTTACCAGTTTGTACAATTTGTTTTGTAGTTTTCCTTTTTTTTTGTTGTGGGAAAAAAATACATATTTTATAATATGCATATGATCATATTACAATTGCTTTTAAATGGAAATATAAACCCCCAAACAGTCTTTGTGCAGTACTTTCACTTAACCATCAGGTTCATTATTATTATTATTATTATGCAGTGATTCCTAAGCCACTGTCTGCCGAGGAAACAAACTTCTATTTTGTTAGCCTGCATAGAACCAGTTAAGCCATTGGCCACTGTTTAATGTTTGAACTTAAGTAGCTATTACTATTATTAATAAGTTCACATTTACCTTACAGATGTGGGATACTATGAGTCTTTTGCAGATTGTTATCTAAAATGTGAGTCCCAAACTGTCGTACTAATTGTATTTCTTAAGCACCATCAATTTCTAAGCAAACTGGCAAAATGACAGGTTATTTTGGTGCTTTTAGTTTCATATGTCTGTGAATTGCAAACCCATCACACGATTATAGCGAATGATGTAACCTATAATAATAACAACAATAATGTAACCCATCTGTGATTCCTTAAATATATCCATCCATCCATTTTCAACGGCTTAGTCCCTTTCGGGGTCGTGGGGGGGGTGGGAGCCTATCTCAGCAACTACGGGCGGAAGGCGGGGTACACCCTGCATGAGCCAGTTCATTGCAGGACTAAATATATTCAGCATGTGCAAAAAGATAAATCCAACTGAACTTGTGTCTGCATTTCCTTTATTTTTATGTTTTTAGGGAGACCAGGGAGACCCTGGACCACCAGGGCCTCCTGCTTTTGTTGATAATCTGGGCACTGCTGTTCAAGGTATCACAAATATTACATGCAAACTAACAGAGGTTGTATATCATCCATTTTATTGACCCTGCTCACGTTCCTGTCCAGGACTACCAGGTGAATCAGGTCTTCCTGGTATTCCTGGTACCCCCGGTGACCAGGGATATCCAGGGTTACCAGGACCACCTGGCCTACCAGGAATAGGCAGTGGCTTTGGTACAGGTAATACACATAAACAAACATTTTTGCTTGAAGTAGTAGTCTGTCATTCAGTCAGTCACAGTAGAAATGTGTGTTCATTATGTACATTTATAAACACAAGTAGCATTTTTCAGATGACATTACATTTACCCCCATACTACTACATCACACATTAATCTTTATGAAGTACTTGCAGTGACATTCACAAATTACACATCATAGTTTATGGATTTTCCAGGTTTGTTTCTTGTAATTTTTTTGGGTTGATGCTTCCTGCACTAAAACAGGGAATTTATTTTACTACTACTGATACTACTAATATCACTTTATAGTTGCTTCCATTTCATTCTTTGTTGCATCTTAAATAAGTGTATTTCCTAATTTAAGATGAAAGACATGGTACGGATGCTGCTGATTGAAAAATGTCCCTTTAACTGCAAATTGTTGAATCTGTGCCACATAAAGTGTGCAGTTTGCTGAGTCTGTATTGTTCTTGGATTTTGATGTGTCCTGTTCTGCCATCATGTTAGGAAATAGGGTTCCACTCCAAATTAAATAAATGTGTGCTGAACAATTGAAATGATGGACAGCACTCAGGCTCTTTATTTTAAATTACAGATTACAATTTTTGATTGTTTTTCAACACAAATTTTCCCTATATTCAGAACTTATTCGGAAATGTTTTCTTCAGAAGAGCTGAGTTAATTCATCAAGAGTTCATGTTTAAACTCAGAGTTTTGCTTAACCCACATTCTGAGACTGACCCCCATGAAATTTCCAGAAAGTATGCAGCTATTTTCATCCGCTGTAGTCAAACAGTGATAGCTGTTATCTTCTGTCTTGTTGCTTGACATGTAGGCCATACTGGACTTCCAGGGTTTCCCGGAACTCCAGGTCCAGTAGGGGAGAAAGGAAATCCAGGTTTACCAAGCTTCGGCCCTGAAGGACAGCCTGGCGCACCTGGTCTCCCCGGACCCCCCGGCCTTCCTGGACCTCAGGGCCCATCCAGTATGTTCACACAAAACCAATTCATAAAGCTGCCTTGTTGTTCACGCACAGGTGGACAAGAGAAGAAACATCCTGAAATGAAGCAGGAGTCAACAAACAAACAAAACAAGTTTTAGATTCTTAATAGTATTTATACCTTGAGTACTTGCTCTGGGTCTACTATTTTGTCATTAAAGTCTTTTTGGTGTTGTTTGTTTAAGAAATAATATTGGTACAAATATTTAATGAGAAAAAATAAGAAAAAAATTCCATCTTGTAGTTTAGGAAACAGCATCACTCTCATACTTTCAGAGCCACAATTGGTTCTGAAATAAAGTGAAAATGTGTTTTGCAGTTTTATCAGCCATTCAAGTGAGCTTATTGGTAGAAGTACAAACGAGAAATAGACTTTTCCACATTATGGCTGACTGACTTTACTGTCCTCCAAGGCTTGTCCGTTGAACCCTGCATCATCTACCCTGAGTTGTCCAGGCCATTTCCAGGTATCATAAAGGCAGCTATATTGCTATGATCGCCATGGCAATATTAAGCCTGCCTCAGCAAAATTAAAACAACAAACACAACTTCCAGCAGGCAGTATCTACCTGCCAAAATGCTCCTTTTTATGCTGTCCTCTATGCAGGGTGTGGTGGTAAGTATAGCTGAAAAGAGCGCAGAAGCTTCAGACTTGGATGGGAAGGTCTCTCGACTCCAAGCTGCTTTACTCACCATTGGCCACAAGGTGTCGCCTTTGAAGTTAATTCAATGATTTTACATGGACGTCAATGCATGGCAGCAGCCTTTGCAACAGGGATTGTTTTTCTTTGTTTTGTTTTGTTTTTTTGGCACAAGCACATTAAACAGTGTAAACCCTGTGACAAAATGTTTTCATTTCGGCTTATTTTGAGTATATGGTTGCATTGTATGCAGGACATATATTTTAAAGTCTGGTTCTTTTAGGTTATAAATCATTTTATTCTGAATTAGATACATGTATTGTGTGTAGGTGCCAAACTGCCAGATGCTATGCATGTTGCTTTGGCAAATACTGTAGCTCCTTAGTCTTTATAGTCAATGTAAAATCATTGAATTAGTTCATATCATATAAAGCTGATTTATATTTAATTTTAAGATATAAATGTTACCATGCTTTAAAACAAAAAAAAGCACCTGTCATCTTGCAAATCCAGCTTAAACCTGTATAATGCATACTGACCAAATAAACTAACTTGGATTTCACACTGTGATGCCAATTATTCCTGCTCAGATAATTAAATTTAGAGGAAAGTGCATATAATAATGAGACCCTTAAAGACAGGAGTATTACTAGTATAAGTGTAAGTGTGATTTGGCTAAAGATCAAACAGTGTGAAATCTTAATCTCACAGAGCTGTTGGTGGTTCATTGAACCTCTGATCAAAAGATTGATCTTAACTTTGTATCTGTGTTTGTCATTGCAGGTCCTGGGACTGCCCCTGTTAGTATCCCAGGGCAGCCTGGACCACCTGGTGCCAGAGGGGAGCTGGGTTCTGTAGGATACAAAGGCTTCAGAGGTAAGCACACAAAGTTGTGTATCACTGTTTACACATATCTTCATGAACTACTCAATTATAAATAAGAAAGTGATAACAGCTTCAAATGCACTAAGCGTTTTTTTTTTTTTTGTTTGTTTTTTAGAGTTAGACATCATTAACTCAGTAGCTACATGTACAGTAGCTACTTTTGGTTTAAAATTTCAACATTTTCTGTATTAGCTGTCATTTTGATGTAACAAAAAAAGCAACACACTCAGTTAATGACAATAATTGCACAATCAGACTTACAGAGATTACGTATTTATAAGGGTGTCACAAAGTGAATCAATGTTTAGACTATTTGCTTAAACTGGCAAATATGAACCAGGATACCAATTTAGGCAAACACAGTGCATATACAAACAAACCATTTATTTGAAATATCAAAACGCAATTAAAACTCTAATCTCTACCTCTTGTAGAGTAAACTCAAACATTTCTCTGTGTTTGAATGGACTTACAGTGGGTGCTGGTATTAGTGAAAGTCCTACAATGTCTTTGCCTCTGACAAATCATTGCTCACATCTCATAGATGTTTTAATTTTTTGGGGAATAAAAAAAATCCTTGCTCTCCTGGAGGCTTGAATTACCAACGACAACAAAACATACAGTTTTAGATTTTCAGGAGTCTAATTAAAGGGATGAACTTGAAATGAGATATTTCTCCCAGAGTAGTAATCAGACACCTGCAAGACTCAGCTGCAGATTTACAGATTGTTGAATGTAAACTTCTTAAAATTATGATGGATTCCCTCAGTGTTATAGTCTGTAAATAAGGTAGATGTTTCTGACGTTTAAAAAAAAGATCTGAAAATAAAATGGCAGAAAATATCATTACCACTCTTGCTCACATACTTGACATATGTTTAGACTGTCCCTGTTCTCCTTCTTTTCAGGTGATCCAGGTGACTGTGCTTGTGTGGGAGGTGGTGGTCCAGGATTGCCAGGGTTACCTGGACCCCCAGGAACCAATGGCAGCCCTGGCTTCCCTGGAAAAAAGGGTGAGCCTGGTGACTCTGGTTCACCTGGCCTTGGTGGCCCTCAGGGACCTCCTGTAAGTTTATTCTTACGCAGATCTCTGTTTTATCTGATAAGTATGATCACTCAAACTATACAGGAGCATAAACAGGAGTAAAACTTATATATGTCAGTTTAAGGCACATTTCACAAAAATTTGACTCGTCCATCCTCTCGTTTATCCTGCCTACCCTCCAGGGTCATGGTGGAGAGAGGGGTGTCTTTGGCCGTAAGGGAGAGAAGGGGACCTCTTACTACCCCAACCTCGGGTTAGGAGTGAAAGGAGAGATTGGAGCACCTGGTCTGAGAGGACCTACAGGTGAAACAGGGAAGCCTGGCCGGGATGGACTTCCTGGTTTCCCTGGATCTCCTGGACCCCCAGTGAGTATTAAGACATGCTGTATTCATAGAAAGTTAGAAAAATAAGTTTTACAAAACCAAGAATGATGAGATATGTCCTGTCTTTTTCAGGGTGATGCTGGTTTTGGTACAGTTGGAGAAAAAGGTTTCCCAGGATTTCCAGGTTCGAAGGGCCGTCCTGGTAGTGCTGGGGAACCTGGTGTTGGCTATGCAGGAACACCTGGCTTTCGTGGAGAACCTGGAGAGCCTGGTATTCCTGGTCTGCCAGGGCAGCCAGGTTTTCCTGGAGAAAGAGGTAAGTCAAGAAATAAAGTACATTAGGGTTGAATGTTGTAAACAAGAAATAGTGTGTGTGTGTGTGTGTGTGTGTGTGTGTGTGTGTGTGTGTGTGTGTGTGTGTGTGTGTGTGTGTGTGTGTGTGCGTGCGTGTGTGTGCGTGTGTATGTGTGCATGCAAGCGTTTGTGTGTGTGTGTGTGCGTGCGTGCGTGTGTGTGCGTGCGTGTGTATGTGTGCATGCAAGCGTTTGTGTTTGTGTGTGTGTGTGTGTGCGTGTGCGTGCGTGCGTTTATGTGTGTGTGTGTGTGTGTGCGTGTGTGTGTGCGTGCGTTTGTGTGTGTGTGCTTCAGAGAGATTGAAAAAAATGTAAGAGAAAGAGAGTGTGTATGCAAGGATGTCATGCTATTATTTTTTCCACAGCCAAAACCATGACCATATATCCATCTCATCCCATTCACTATCATAGTAGTTACCATACCAACCACATCCTAATACCCTAAACCATTAAAGATATTTCTGGAGATAAACAATTCCCAGTTCATCTGACTTCATCACCTAAAGGGCCAATGTGGCTCTTGTTACATTTTAGCAGCTTCCTGTCCTTCATGCCTCAGTTGCAGCAGCAAACTGTTAACTACATGATTAATGGTCTCCATTAATGTGCTTACACACTTCTTCTGCAGCCAATAATCTATAATCAACAAACTGCTTCATTAGATGACTGATTGATGCTCATTGATACAATGTAACTGCTGATAGTAACAACTACTGTGCTTCTTTAGTCTCAGAAGAAATGATTTTATTGGATAAAAATTTAATTGTAATTCACAAACAACCTCCAAATACTTTTTATTTGACTGTTTTTGTTAGCTGGTGTTGTTAAAAGTGCCATGCTTTAACAATTAGGGTGAATACCGTGTAGAATATAATCACATGTTGCTATCATTGTTTTGCAAATCAGAATGTTGAGACATTCTTATCAACTGCATCAGTAATTGTCAAAGTATGTTAAAAAAGGGAGAGGGTATTTGCAATAAATTGAAAACTAAAAAAATATGAATTTGAATGTT
>JAPSES010022486.1:0-13302 GCA_029822895.1 Maxillicosta whitleyi
CCCCATTGACCCCAATGTTAATGAAAATTTCAAAGTGATCCAGAATCCAGGATTTCTTCTGGATCACCCCCAAAAATCAATAATTTCTTCCTTGTGCCATTGCCAACAAATCCTGAAAATTTCATCAAAATCCAGTCATAACTTTTTGAGTTATGTTGCTAAAAGTCAAACAAACAAACGCCGGCAAAAACGTAACCTCCTCGGCAGCGGTAATGATGATAAATCATTTAAGTCGGCTTAGGGAGAAACTGGGAACTGTCAAAAAAAGTAGCACTGGGACTTAAACTGACAGGAAAAACCCAAACACCCTCCAGTTGGTTTGACCCGGTGATGTGTCAGGTGTGACATCACAGGAGGAAGTGCTCAGTGGCACCGTCCCAAACACCTGCACTACCTGGCATCTGAACAAAAGAGCAAACAGAAGAAAGAACAAACAACGAATGAAACAAACCTGTGAAGCTGCAACCTAACAAACGTAACTGAAATCAACTCACCAGGTGTGTTTTTTTTTTTTTTTTTTTAACAGAAAATGCAATAAAATGTGTCTGAATTAGTCAATTTAACAAGTGGTGGAGTTGTGTTTATCTCACCCAGAAAACGCACTAATAGTACTTTGTCATATTTTAATTTGACACATCATAAACAGTAATCCCATAAAACCAACCTTGTTTCCTTTCATGAGTTTGGTTTATTTATTCAGTCATTTCTTATGTATCTGCTGCATGTGCGTGTCCTGCTGCATCCTCCGTCCACCTGGTAATAAACCGGACTTATTGACATTCATAGCTTCTGCATGTTTGCTCTGGATGTGCTTTGGCTGCTGGCTGATCAGTTGGCTCTAACACTGCTTAGCCTCCCTATTCATTTACAATCTGAATACTAATGCCTTCTGCTGTTGCTACACTTGTAAGTGGTGTTTTCATTTGCAATGTATGCATTCACAGTGGTATAATTAAAATTATGTAGCACTTGAGCTAATTGGTAAGAGCTTTTGTGTATAAATTTTAACACCCATGGTTTTAATGAGCTGAATCAGCTTTGGGTGTTTGTTGTGTGGTTTAGAGTTGTGTTTTTTTTTGGTTTGGTTTGTTTGGATTTGGTAAATGGTAGCGTCTGCATGTAAACTAAGGCCACAGAGGAGATGTAACTTTATTATCATGGTCATGTGACACAAGCACATGTGCGGGTCGTTGTTCGGGACCAATCAGTACCAGGGTTTATTCACCCCCCAAAAAGATTACAAACGATAATTTTAACAATTAAGGATCTAAAAAAAAAAAGGTCAATAAAACAGAAATGTACTAAAAAATTATAATAATTAAAGAATAGGAACTGATGCAGCAAACAAACTGACCTAAAGAAATGAGACAAAAGGGGAACATATATAGTCGCTTGGCCAAATCATTAAACAAAAAAGGAAAAAAAAGAACTTGGACTCTAACTATACTCACTTAAAACAGTGGCGCCTAAAAAAAAAATAATAATAATAATAAAAAAAATCAGATATACTCATTTTTAACTGACATACATTTGTTGTTGTAAGTGTAGAGGTGAATGTATATTCTCCTGTGATCATAAAATGTCCATCTGTTTTTGTTTGTCTGTTGTTTTTAGTGACTATTTTTAGTGTCTATGTCTTCATTATATGTATTTTTATTATTTTTTTTAGTTACGGTGAATGAGTGTTGTACAAATGTTGGCCAACAGTGATGTTTGGTTCCGTTTCCTGCCTCTGGACTGCAGATAAAAAGTAGTTATTTTGACTAATTCTGGCATATTTATATGGGTGCATTTTCTTTATACAGCAATGTTCATAAATATGCATGGTTCCTATCAAGTAAACTAGTAAAATAAAATAAAAAAATATGATAACATTATACCCCTCCCCCCCACCATGACATCACAGCACATGTTTAGTAGTTTCATACTGTCTTACACTTAGTTATTGTAGATTATTCATTTATCAGACCTGATAAATACATAAAATCTTTAAATATAATTGTTCAGACCTTACCCAAAGTCATGCTCTGAAAATATTCACATCTTTTCAACAATAGTAACATGTAAACTTGCATTCAACCAGTATCAGTAGCATTATTTCAATTGTTTTACTATTAAAACTAACATGTTAGAATGATAGAGAAAACCAGTGTGGTACCCTATGGTGTGTGAAACAGGAAGTTAATAAAAAATAACATAAATTATTGCACGTCTTTGCGATATGAATATTGCACGCTGTTATATAACGATATTGTTGCGATATATGGTGCAGCCCTAGTTCTCTCTCTTTTGCAAAGGTCGGATATGGGTGATTGTATTATTATTTTTTTGATATACTTGTTTATTCGCCGCTCAAAGGCGACAGGAAGTATCTGAAACAAGTAAAGCAAGTAAACAAACAAACAAAATCTACAGCAGGGGTCTCAAACTCATTTTCTTTCAGGGGCCACATGTCCGGACCAGTAAAATAATAACGTAAAAACCTATTAATAATGACAACTCCAAATTTCATTTTTGCTTTATTGCAAAAAAAACCCCAAAACAAACAAACATTAAATTATGAAAGTGCTTATCTTTTATAAACTATCCAAACAAAGAGAATGTCAATAACCTGATAAAACTAAACTAAAAGTGCAATTTTAACAATATTCTGCCTTTGTTTCTCATTATGTGCATCATGGATCAGATCTACAAATACACTAAACACTAATTTAGTGAATTTGTAGATTCACTGTGATCTGTTCGTTATAATGAACATGTGAAAATGAGGAACTGAGGTCAAAATAATGACATAAATTGTAAAAATTGCACTTTTTGTTCGAGTTTTTAAAGGATAGTTTGTAGATGTAAACATTTTAGTCATCCAATTTTACTTTTTTCACACACACAAAAAAATAGAAATTACACATAATTATGGAACTGATATCATTTATATATTATTATTTTATTGTTTAAATGATCCGGCCCACGGAACCCTTGAACCAACACGAGTTAATATATTCGCACTTCCATCACCAATATACGATTAAAATCAACAATTACTAGATTAACTAAACTGTGTGACCGAATCTAACTAAAGACCGTGTGCTGACAAACGAACTCAGAAATAATGAGATGAAAACTAATTAGTGCTGATGATTGTGCGAAGCTGTTCCCACGTGTGGCTGCGTCCGTCACAGTCGTACTGACGTGTATTCATGAGGTCGATAAACTGAAAAAAAGCTCGAAAACGCACACGAATCCACGTCTGTGTCGGAGCTTTGAGTTCGAACCCCCCCGTCCCCCCCACGTGCAAATGCAACCTGACTCATACTCACATATTTAGCAAAAAAAAGAAAGAACGTCAGATGAATCAGATGTGGCCACTCTCTCTGCATCACCAATCGCTCATGTATTTAATCTTGTCATTTAATAACAACTGGCACCGAATAAGGAGTTTATTTTGTTTAATGATCTTGATTGAATTTCGTCCATGAAATGAAAATCATTTGATTGAAATTTACATCTTTACATCTGCAGTACTGACAGACTGATGATTGCTCGTTTCATTTTCTTTTTTTTTTTTTTTTTTTTTCATTTAGTTTCTTTGTGTTTCTTGAGCTGATTGAAAACCGGAGACGGTCCAGTGAATCCAAGCTCGGATTTCTTATTCCAGATTCACTCACGCGCAGAGGTTCGCATATTTGCAGGATCCGCTACACATCAAGTCATCTGCTTCACGTTCACGTACAGAGATGATCCCCTGCATGGTGAGTTCATACAGATTCATCCTTTTCAGGTGAGATTCTGGCTCAAATGACTCCGAATGATCCGAATCCTTAAAATGATCCGAGTTACTTAGTTCTTGGACGTTTATTAGAACTAATTCCTTGACATACAGTTCAGTTTATTGAACAATTCTTGTCTTTTACATATTGTTTCTACTCACACACACACATGCATGAAAAAGAAAGTAGAGGAAAAGAAAAGAAAACACGCCTCCACAGGCTACAAACAAGGTTGTTTTTTTTTTTTTTTTGCCAGATCAAACTAAACATGAGACCATTTTTCCAAGTAAATGTCCATTTGGAGTTACAGGATTATATTGTATATACAAGGGGGGGGTCAAACTCATGTTGGTTCAGGGGTTTACATACAGCCCAATATGACCTGAAGTGGGCCGGATCATTAAAATAATTACATAATATTCCACAATTATATGTGCAATTAATATGTTTTTAGCATGAAAAAAGTAAAAATTATGTTATTAAAATGTTTACATCTACAGACTATCCTTTAAAAACATGAGGAAAAACGTGAACAAAAAGAAATTTATTAAGAAAAAAAGTGCAATTTTTACAATTTATGTCATTATTTGGCCTCAGTTCCTCATTTCCACATGTTCATTAAGAACGTACAGATCACAGTGGATCTACAAATACACTAAATATTTAATAACAGGTAAAATATTGGTACAATTACACTGAATTCGCTTAAGACATTCCTGGTTGTGTTTTAAAATGTGTTTTGCATTATTTATAGATTATTATGATAGTGTTTTATTGGTCTGACCTAAAATTATTTGAGCATTTTTGATCGTTAATATCTTCAGTGTAATTTTTCTATTTCACTAATTCATCCTGCGGCCGGATTGGACCCTTTAGCGGGCCGGTTTTGGCCCCCGGGCCGCATGTTTGACACCACTAGTCCATACAATCTGCAGCTCTCAGCCTTCGGATCCACTGGTCCACAGTGGGCGGGGTTTAAGTCAGTTTCTAGCAGTGGTTCTGAAGTACCCCTGTCGTGCATGTTTTAGATCGTTCCCTCTTCCATCGCACCTGGAAGCCATCCCATAATTATCAGGCTTCTGCAGAAGCTGGTGATGAGCTGATCATTAACTGAACCAGGTGTGACGGAAACATCTGAAACATGCAGGGTAGGGGTACCGGAGGACCGGACTTGAGAACCACTGCTTTATAATGATAATTTTTTGAGCTAGTAACACAAGAACTGTAAGTATATATATTATTTTTACTCATTCCCTTTAAACCAGGGGTGTCAAACATGCGGCCCGGGGGCCAGATGCGGCCCTTATAACTTTGTGAAATGTTAAAATTAAACTAAGATATTAACAATTATTTTATTTTAGGAGTCATAAACAGAACAATCCAATTTCAAAGGGGTCAAATATTATCATAATATCTAATAAATACTCACAACTCTGTACAGTCCACTGTGATCTGTATACGTTAAAAAGTACATAAACTGAAGCATAATATTTTTAAAATTACATTTAATTTTTCATTTTGTCCACATTATTCACATTGTTTTAAAGCACAATTTGAAGATGTAAAGATTTTCATTATATAATTTTACTTTTTTCACTCTAAAATATAGAGAAGAGTTTGTATTTGACATTATTTATATATAATTATGTTAATATTTTACTGGTCCGGCCCACTTCAGATCAAATTTGGCTGCGTGTGGAACTGAACTAAAATGAGTTTGACCCCCCTGCACTAAAAACTCCCTCAATGTTGAAATGAGTTTTACTGTAAAATGTAAAAGGTGCTTCAAAATGAAGGAAATCAGTTCAACATATTCCTCAGACATACATGAGGTCACAGCTGCGAGTCCATGGGAACCACCTTTTGTAACGCGCTGCTGTTCTATTTCTGAAAATATCACATTTGAAGTAGTGCGATTAAATGATTAATCACAGGGTTGCTGTGGATTGATTTTGATTAGTGTAATCACAATTAAATATCATTCATTTTTAATCATGTTTCATTTTATGTGAACAAACTCAAGGAAGACGGGAATATATATGTGAGTTTAAACAACTTGACAGGGGCAGCATCACTGTTTTTTTTTTGTTTTTTTAATTTTTTTTTTTGGGGGGGGTCGCTGGTTGGCTTGGGGCCCTCTTTGTGGCCCCCGATCCTTGATGGGAGTACGGTTGTATGTTTGTGTTCACTTTAGTGTTTTTGTCCTGCGCTCTTCATTCAGATTCATGTGAACAATTGTTGTGTAGATTTGTAACTATTTTATTTATGTTATTTGTGTTGTTGTTTATGACATTTTCTTCGTGTTTTCCTCTCATTTAGCACGTATTATTTACTTAGATTCATTGTAATGTCTTTCTTTGCCCAGTTTACTCAGTTCTTGCTCTTGTTCCCATTATAATTATCACTACGGTTGTTATTATTGTTGATATTCTATTGTGACGGAAAGCATGATAATAATAATAATGATAATAATAACATAATAAAGACAATAGAATATCCTCCTGACAACCAGCAAAGTGAAAGTTTTAGCTTTTTTTGCATTGACAACTGTCTTGATCAGAAACTGCAGAATGTAACAGTTTTAAAAAAATATATATATATTATTATTTATTTCTATTTTTTTCTGGAATGTTCTTTGCTGTGGACAGTATTTTTAAAGTAAAACCATGAAACTTTTGTCCCCTACAGAGGACAAAAATGAATTGCTGGGTGTCAGGAGGATATGAAGGGGAGCCTCAGACAGTTTCCTTTGACAAAGTAAATGTCTTCAGCTTCAAAAAAAAAAAAAAAAAAAAAAAAACAAAAAAAACAACTGGTTCATCCTGTTTTTTTGTCCTCATATTTCCATCCATTTTTTTTTTTTTTTTTTTTTTTTTTAACTTGTCCAGTTTTGTAACAGCAGATTGTCTTCTATCTTTATGGGCTGGTTCTGCCGCCTGTCACTACGGGAACAACTGCCCATTTGTTCACGCACAACGCTAACGCTACTTAAAAGCATAACCAGAGTCGTTCTGCGCTACAGATGGGTTATTTACATCAAATATTTTAATCAGATTAATCATGGTGAATATATTGGTAGAAGGATGCTGAGTTTGGAACCGCCAGGCAGGAGGCCTAGAGGAGGTTTATGGATGTAGTCAAAGAGCACATGAAGGGAGTCGGTGAGAGAGAAGAGGATGTAGAAGGCGGGGTTAGATGGAGGCAAATGATTGGCTGTGGAGAGAAAAGATGAAAGGAAAAGAAGAGGATGGATTAATCTGAGTTAAAGCGTTCATTTTGAAAACCCTAATATGAATACAATCATGTCCATAAGTATTTTAAAGTTTTTAAATGCAATTTATGAGCATATTTATATGTACAAACTATCCTTTCACAATAAAATAGTTGCCATGATTTTGTCATTTTTACTTTCAGAAACCTTAACATTCGATCTTAAATGTTTAATAATGTCTAAAAAAAACCAAATCCTGTTTATTTATGTGATGATAATTCAAGTAAAAATGCAGATTATCACCAGATATGAGAGATTTGGACGTTTAGAGGCTTTGTAGTGAAAGTGGGAAGGCCGTCATCTTCTGCAACATTAATTCACCAGTAAAAACCAACAGTTTGACAAATGTCAGTGGTTGTAGAAGCTCATGTTTATGTCTTTATGTTCTTCAGTTTTATATGTTATTGTGTCTATTTATTTGTGACCATCTACACGGTCAGTAAATGAACCCATAAAGACCCTGTGCTACTTTTGTGTCAGCTTCCAAATTAGTTTTGCTTTATATTTAACATTTAATAAGTGATTTATCTCCATTTACCCTAATATTATCCTCTATATTTTGCATTTTTTCAGTGAAATCAAACATTTTCCTGTATTTAATTTAATGCTCATTACTTTAATCATCATGTTATCATGAGTTATTTTATCAAAAACAGAGAAAACTTAAGAAATCGGTACTTTTTCAGTCAAATTTCTCATTAACTGAACAGAAATCACATGTCCAACCACTATTATTAATCAAACTCCATGGGTTTTACTGGTGAATCACTGCTGTAGAAGATGGTGGTGTTTCCATGGTAACTACAGAGCCCCTGAACATCCAAATTGATCATAACTGATGACCATGAAAAGAGGAATAACTGTATTTTACACCAATTATTTCAACATATTGATAGAATTAGTGGTTTTAAAGTAATTAAACAGTTTAGATCAGTAGATGGTTTTGGTCACCAGTGCATATTTGGAAATTTATGGGTTAAATACTGGGAAACACAAGGAAATAATGTTCCAGTAAATGGCAATAATCCACTTAGGGAGAGGTTAGATCACAGGTGTCAAACATGCGGCCCGGGGGCCAAATCCGGCCCCCTAAAGGGTCCAGTTCGGCCCTTCAGATGAATTTGTGAAAAGCAAAAATTACCCTAAAATACGAACAATCGTTTTAGTTCAGGTTCCACATTCAGACCAATTCAATCTCAAATGGGTAGAACCAGTAAAATATTATCATAATAACAAATAAATAATGACAACTTAAATTTTTTCTCTTTATGAATGTAAATATTTTTCATGTATTTACACTAAAACAAAGTGTAATTTCTCAAAAAAATGTGAATAACCTGAAGAAATATGAACAACCTGAAATGTCTTAAGAGAAGTAAATACAATTTTACTAATATTCTGCCTGTTATTAAATGTTTTGTGTGTTTGTGTGATCTGTACGTTATAATGAACATGTGAACAGACAGAATATCATTAAAATTACACAGATTTTTTTCAGTTTGTTCATGATATTCACATTAATTAAAAGAACAGTTTGTAGATGTAAACCTTTTTATAATGTAAATGTACTTTTTTTCACTCTAAAACAAGTAGAAGCGTTTGGAATTGACATTATTCGTATAATATTACGCTATTATTTGGTTGGTTCGGCCCTCTTCAGTTGAAATTTAGCTGAATGTGACCCCTGAACTGAAATAAGTTTGACACCCCTGGGTTAGATGAAGAGAATAATAAAAAAAAATATACTAATTTGGAAGGCACCACAGAGATCGTCGAAGGGTTAAAACACTTTCCCAAAGTCTTGTCGTGTTTCTGCTCCATTTCATCCCACGACTGTGTAAAGTGTTTCTCTTAACCCTGTTTTCACAGTGGATCTAATGTATCTGCAAGCGAATACCCATGATGCAGCATTTGTGTTGCACTCCAAGGGCAGTGTTTAACTGTACTTTGTCCTTGAGTACAGTGTAAGAAAAACACGGCTAAGTGGGGACAATAAGCACTTCAAGTCCTGGTCGGAGCCTGAAATGATTCACTTGAACATAATGCGGTTGAGTAAAACGTCTCAGTCTGTGCTAGCGAAGGCGTGTGCCACTCTAATGTTCTTTTAACCATTTGTAAAACGTACAGAGCCGCTTGAATGAGCACTAACACAGATCTCCTATCTCAGCGTTCACCTGAATTCAGTTTGAATTATCCAAACTTTCCCACAAAACCACTCTCCTCTGAATATGTTATCTCTCTAAAAGGAGATACGGAGCGGCATTTATTCTTAGACAGCATAAAAAAAAGTACTTGAGAATCAAATCTCTAGTAATTCTTAAAAAAAAAAAAAAACTCCAGGCATGACAATCTATCCCTCTGAAAGCACCGGTAGGAAAAAGCGAATGCGGCGGGCGAATGTAGAAAGTACAAAGAGTGCAAAGTAAATTTTTAACCAACAAAATAAGCTCTCTGCCCCTGGATCATGTTTGCATTAAATGTGGAAGAGATCAGTAATGAAACACATTGTTGAGAACCGTGTGCCATTGAAGATGCGGAGAGACAGTTTAAAAGCTGTTGATTATTTTATGGAAAGTCGTGTTCTCGGCCAGTTTCCTCCTCCTCCTCCTCCTCTTCCTCCTCCCTCCACTTGAGCTGCATTGCCTCTCGTACCCATCTTACCTCTCATGCTTCGGCTGCTCTGCCATCCATAGATTCTGTTTGATTGCAGACTCATATTTCCATTTAAATGCTGATGGGCTGGAGGATCAGTGTAAATTGGAAACCCAAACTTATTCTGCTTTTTTCTTGTCCTTTTTCTTGTGTGTGTGTGTGTTTGTGTAGGAGTGCAATTGCAGGCGCTGTTGTTTGCTGTGAGAATTGTTGTTCGCGCCCATGGATTTTCATGAATTTAAAGAAGGTCTGAAATTGCACTGACCAGCATTAAAGCCAAACCATATTAATACAGATGTCAAATTGAAGTAGTGCCCCGGCCGGTGCGGGTGCCACATATCACGCTCAAACTGTCAGTTAAAGATGAGGCTCTGGCTGTGACATAATGTAGATGAGGTGTGTGATACCGGGCGGCGGCGAATGGACGGAGACTTTACATTTTGTGTATGAATAAAAGGGAAATGATTCGATTTCCTTTTGTTTCTGGCATCCCCAGCCAGACCCGGGTGGTACTCCCATTACTGTTGGCAGGACCTGGATGGAGAGCGCACTGGGAGTGAGTCTAAAGCTGCAGACACGAATATGAGGCCAGTATTCGCCTTCGATTGAGTGTTTGCTATCAGATGTTCAGTTTATAAAATGTAGTGGCTCGAATTACTAAAGAGAATAGAATATTACTAATTGGGTGCTTGAGATGAAAAAAGAAATTATTTTTTTTTTAGATAAAACACATTTTTATAATTTTTTTTAAATACAAAAATCCGCATGTAACACAGTAAAGTAAGACACGGAAATTAAACGCTCCTAATTATACAAGTATCTTGTTATTCTCTCACAGGTACATTTTGGGAATCAAACTAATTATAGTTAAAAAGGTAAAAATTACGTCTGTTGCAAAATCACTCACATTTTATTTGTGTTTAAATGGGCAGGATCTGCATGTAACGCCAGTGGACACGATGGGTTACACGTGAAACCTGGAATAAGACTGAAGATTCATGAAAAACCTACATTTGTGGATTAGATAAACCGCTAGGATTGACAAATTTAAGACCGTGTCTTTATTTATAGCGGTACATAAAACCATTACAAGCCATGTTTTCCAGATCAAATGTGCTGACATCTCAGTAGCTTTTCCTGTCCCACTTTTGGTCCTATTTATTTTATGATAAATTCTTTTATTTTGGGATGGCTCAGAGCAAGAGTATAATTTCTTTGCATTTTTTCTGAGGTCATCATTAGGTACATCCTGGTGGGGAATATGTCTAAATGTCTCTTTTCTTATTAAGTCTAAAAAAGCTGACAAAGTGCCAGATATCAAAATGAACCCACTTTCATAGAAGCACCTAATCATGTTTTTTTCATACCAAATCACATAACCATAAATCTTTTCGTTACATTAGAAAAAACTGTGTATATCCAACAAGAAAGCAGAACTCGTCTACCATGTTGCTCCATCATTTTCTATCCCATTGTATTTTCCAATGGTCTTTTTTATTGCATTGCCCATTACCTCCACCTATATGCTATGCGATAGACTATCTTAACACGTCCCCCTCCATGTTCGTTAATTAGGCTAAACTTAAAAACTCACATTAGTGCATATTAAAAGCACGTACATTCAGGTTAATACTCATCTCAGTGCCCTTGACCACATTGATGATGATCTATGCCTTCGATGATAGCTCACTACTCCTAATGTGCGCTATGTGCTAATGCTAATGACAGCTGCTAATAACCTGAGTTAATCGTGACCTTTAACATTTAACGATCGATAAATCTCCCCAAAGGTTAAAAGTTGTCCGATGGTATGGAAATGGATGATTTGCAGCTGTTAATCACCCGGATCCTGAATCCTTCAAAATCACAGCTGGCTCATGAGTTTCAACTGGACACACAGACAGCATGGGTGAAAAAGAAAAGAGCTGAAATGGCATCGAAACATCCATATTTATACAGAGATGGGAAGCCCCGCCCCTTAGACTGTGGCTCCTGGGACTTGACTCCAGAAAAAAATATGGAAAGTGAACAGAGATGAATAATTTCTTGCCGTCAACTACGCATGTTTGTCAATTAAAAAGCTAATTTTCGGAGTCAAAGTTTCAGTTAGTGGTAAAAAAATGAGCAAACTGACACTTTCTTTTGTGTTCGCCGGCTCAGTGGACTGCATCTCTTGTCTAATGTGATCCACGTCAACAACAACAACAAAAAACAGCTGTTACCTCGACAGATCTGACTGACTGAGAGAAATAAGTACTTTTAGAGGTGAAAATCTCTACAAGTCTGTTCATACTGAAGCAGCTCTGAACAGAACGTGTGCGGAGAAATCGATGTTAATAAAAACCTTCCTATTTACATAATTTCACCGTCTGATAATTCAACACTTTTACAAGCGCCTGTAATATTCTTCACCAGTAAAACTGTCTTAAACTGACAAAAAATTCTATGTGTAAATAATTCAAACAGGATCAAATACTTGCACGTTTCTTGTCATTGACTATAATTTTTTCCATTTATTTTTTACAGTGTAAGCTCCCATGGGGCACAAACAGAAAGGCGGGGGCTGGGCCTATCGCAGCGCTCATCCTTTTAACCAAAAAACACCAGAGAAGACACTATAAACGATCATATTAAAGGAGGCTAGGTCTGTTCAGCTGGATATACGCTTTTTACGCTCGTACTATTAAATCTTTATTCACCGGTGAGACTTAAAACTGAAGCAAGAACTGTACTTGGATCCATCCCAAAGCTCCACTGACAGCTGCAGTAAAGTATAAATATAAATATAATCAGAACTTACGCAGTAGTCCTACGCTTTCAGACACTTTTCTACAAGCCCTCTCCTTTATCTGCTCTCTGTGACGTCTCCATGAACATCAGTCTCACAGTGTCGGTTTGTGTTGTTCTTCTGCTGCTGTTAAAAACCGTCTCTTCCTACTTAGTATGATTTAAAAAGCAAGGTCAAAGGTTGAACTATGTCTAGACGTGCATCTTGGAGCACTGAATAACACTTGATTTGCAGTTTCAAAGGTTCAAAGTTCAACCAAAATCCAGGTCCAGAGAAGGCGGTGGTGGAAGCCTCGGCTCCAGACGGTTTTTGCATGTGGGTGTCGGCAGCGTAGTATTAGATTATCAAAGACTAAATGAATATAAAGCAAATAGATGTTGGTTAACCCTTTAACACCAAACGTATCATATGTGATACATAAGTTTTGAACATATGATCAATGTGATTTTTTTTTTTTAAGAACCTGATGTATACAATTAGATACATACAATACAGATATAATGCATCAGGGGGAGGACTTCATTCACCAGAGGCTTTTCCAGTCACACTCCAAGATTAATGAGGAAGGAGGCAGAACTTTGCTAATTTTGAAAAGGTATTACCAATTTGTTAGACATGTTCGTTCAAAAATAATAATATTTGAGCATTGAGACCTGAAGTATCAAATATGATCCGGCATTGAAACTCATACAAGGGAATTGATATTTGAAAGCATTTTTTAGAGGGACCAAAAACGGCTTACGTTTCAAAGAACTGGAATTTTCTGTCAGTGACATAATGGTTCAGGAGCCAAGTCAAGCAAATTAACTTTTACGGCAAGCTAC
>JAPSES010022514.1:0-13299 GCA_029822895.1 Maxillicosta whitleyi
TATTATTTTAATAGTCTGACCCACTTGAGATCATAATGGGCTGAATCCGACCCCTGAACAAGAATGAGTTTGACATCCTTGACTCCTAATTGTAATCACTACAGCAGAGATAGACCTGTTTTTTTTTTTTTGTTTTTTTTTAACCATTTAACTGTGGCACCAGATTCTAATAGACATAGGAAGAACTGATGGTGGATCTGTTCACACCTGGCTCAAGCAACATGACAAAAAGTGAACGCGCTCACACCAAGGCTGCAATCAGATCCAATCACTCTAGATGTGGTCTGGGACGCATATGTCCACATTCCTTACACCATCTGAAGAGGACAAATAACGTCCGAAGACACAAAACCCAAAACTTCCCACACTTATATTTAGTTGGTCCATCTTTATCTTCGGCTAGGGCATCATTTTAATAATCTTACACAACATTTATTTCCAACAGTTATTACTTTACTGGACATGGACAGTTCTCAAGAACCAACAAAGAAGAACAGGACTAGTTTTAATCAGTTGTTCACTAGATGTTAAAAGGCGGCCTGAATAGAAATCTACAAAAAAAAGGGGGAAAAAACCCCATTTCTAAACACATAACGTTGCTAAATCTACACCTGACCGCCTGAAGCGACACCTCATAACACATGTTTGTACTGTAAGCACTAGGCATGATGGACTCATCAGTCCACATGAGCTTTTTCATTGAAACATCGTCCAGTCTTTACGCTCTTTACAAACTGATGGTCGTTTAAGAAATGAAGAAGTTGTTGCAGCTGAAACATATTAATCACTGCTGTAATTATTTCCACCGAAACTCGATTTACACTGAACTCCACCGCCAGATATCCTTCACGTGAACGCAATAACTACGACAGATGTGGTTGGACTTCTTATCCCCTGACAGGGGTGGACAATCCCAGCCCCATAAAGTAAAAGTCCTGCCCTGTATTGGTTCTACCTGTTCACTTAACGCACACTTATGCTTATCAAAATGGGCTGGTTCAGTGAATGGAATAAACCGTATTTAAACAGAAACTACAACATTCCCTCGTTGACTGTTGCATGTGTTGACTCCCCCCTCTGCCCGTCTGCTCTCTCCCTATACACTCTAGTAGTTATTTCTGTTGTTTTTATCTTCATAGTCTCTTCATCATTGGTTACAAGTCTTGGATTCATCTGTACCGTTTCCTTTAATCTGTTTCGTTCTGTCTTTGTTTTTGTCTGTTAGAGCCTCTTGCCAAGTACTAATAAGAACTAATATGACATTATAAGTCATACAAATGGGGGCGCTTTTGTTAAAAATCTGTTTTTTTTCCTCCAAAGTTTTTTAATATTGTACCAATCATAACTATACAATTGAATGTATATGTAATTCAGCAACATATTTATATATCCCCATGCCAACAGTAAATCTGTTTTTTGGACATAAATCAAGCAATAATAAGCTGAGTTTATATGTTGTCATTTTCATTCCTTAGGTGGAGTTTTGTTGGGAAAAATTGGTTCTCTGACTGACCATTATTCTGCCATTATCAGGTCAATGTAGCTCAAATTGAGTTCACATTGATTATCTAACAATTATCACAGCTAGATTTATATATAGCAGAGGATTGGAGGGATTTCAGGGATATACCCTTGCTGTCTGCCCCTGACAGCATAAGCCTCATTATCCAATGGAAGAACCTTAACTATTGGCTTAGTTTAATCCAAGTGGGCACAAATTATCACCTCCTCCATCAAGAAATATCTGCAGTTGCACAGCTTGAAAGTTCAACCATCACAACAGTGTATGGAACACTTGTCATACTGATATTGATGATCCAATCCAACTTTATTTATAAAGCACTTTAAAAACAACCACAGTGGACCAAAGCGCTGTACATGAGACTAAAAACACATTAAAAATTAATAAAAGCATATAAAAACATTAAAATCAATGATGATGCGCTTCATTCATTCATAGCTTCAGTGACTAAAGACAGAAAAATCCACCTTTACTGGCAGTGAAAGAACTTTTCAATTCCACTTTTGATGTGGAAATTGTGTTTTAGGTAATGCAGAATCTGCATTTTATTTGTACATAGTAGGGAAATCAGATCATCACAAGTGATCGACTAAAATGTATTTTAACCCATTAGGACCGAAGGCAATTCCAAAATGAATGATTCTTTACATTTAACCATACTGAAGTAATTTAATGCCATTTATCATAATGTTAACTTCTGTATTTTGTGTATTTTTCAGTGAAAATATGGTATTTTCCAACATTTTATTTACTAATCATGTAGATGTTTATTAAACCTCAGAGTAAAGTTGAGGATTATTCTATCAATATTAGAGAAAACTGAAGAAAAAGTGACTTTATCAGCAAAAAATATCATTATCTGAACATAAACCCAGTGTATCCGTCGACTGTCATTGATCCAACACCATGGGTTTTACCGATGAACCAATTTTGTAGGAGATGGTGGTGTTTCCACGTTCACTACGGAGTATCTAAACGTCCAAATGGTTCATATCCGATCACCATGAAAAGTTGACAAACTGCATTTTAAACCAATTGTTTACATGGATTAGTGAATTAACAAGGATTAACAGTTTTTAAATCAGCAATTTTGTTAGACGGTGGATGTTTGGATCTTTATGGGTTAATGGAATATTGTTAATTCTATGATTCCAGCAGAAAAAGTAACAGCAGCACTATTCTTGTAAATCACATGTAAAGCCCAAAAATCACATCTGAACGTTGCTTTGAAACGGAGGAAACTGACCATGAGAAACACCACTTCTACTCTGGAAAATCTTCCAGGATGCTGCTGATTATATTACACTACAGTATGTTGTATTATCATAAAACACGCAGAGTTGAGCCAGTTCAGCAGAGCAGCCTGCTGTCATCCTCCGCTTTCCAATAATAATAATGTAATAATCCTATCCTGCCTCTTCACTGCTCCTACAGTGTATGTGTGTTGCATGTGCGTAACTTTAATTTCTAAACAAATGCACAAGGCCGCCATCATGTACATATTAAAGCAAGTGTATTCCCAGCTTTAAATATAAAAAAAACCTCACACCTATGCATGCACACATACACCACGCCTCCTAATAATCAAACTTTGGACAATGATGATGTTGCTTGTTACAATAAAAATCAGTAATTCTGGTATTAAAAATGCTGATTAATTTAATAAATGAAGTGTTTTTATTTTTTTGGCTTCATAAAAAGTGTCATTTGCATGTAAAACTTTGAGCCGAGGAGATTTATAACTGAGAATTTTTGTCATTTTGTAGCCAAAACAACTAATTGATTAGTGACCAATTAAAATAATCAATACATGCAGCTGTGTTTTGGATTCTTTCAACAATAAAAGCCTTCATAACGATAGAGCTGTGTGAGATAAACATGGCTTAGTAGAGTTTCCAATAAAAGGTTTTGAAAGCACAGTATTAGTCACTTGGGATTGTACAAACATCTGGTTACAGCATGTTCTGCCAAATATAACATATTTATGTCCAAAAGGTCGGCTTTAAGCGTATGGAAATGTCTGTTTTTTAGACCAAGAATTAGATTATCTGGCATATTTGAGGTATCAAAACCAGGTGACTCCGAATGGATGAGCTGCTCAGGCTGTGTAGCTTTTTTTAATGTGAAACACAGTCCAAAGCTATGATACTGTTAGTGCAGTTGATCGAATTCACCTATAAAATGCATGAGAACATTTACAATAAGGAGCTTATCTTTTACCAAGCATGTGAAATATGAAACGTTGGCATAAAAAGCTCCATCCATGACTCGAAGAGGGTAGACTGGTGTGTGATGCAGCCTCTGTTGGTCTTAAAAAGGCCATAAAAGGCCAGCATTTACATGTTGAGTTCATTTAGGTTTATTTAGCCTGTTCGCCGTCCTCTATTCTCCATCCCACTCATTGAAATGCAGCAGTACGTTTCTGCAGCCCCTTTTCTTTTTAAAAGGTTTTCAACATTTTTTAGTCCTCTGGAACAAATCGGGTCTTAAACGGTCTGACTCGTGGAGGAAAAAAATAAATTATATTGTGTGTTTTGATGACTTTAATTACATTTCCAATACGGAATGTGTGACAAATGCATCACGGGTGCACTCAGTGTATTTGTTTTTCACATGTCCACAAACATTAATTGTCATTTATGTCAGAAAAAAAGATTATTAATAGGTTGCGTCACACAAAAACTTTGAAGAACAGCTAAAAATATTATTGAAGTATAATAATTATTACTTAATTTGCTGACTAAATGAGCATATGTCCATACCATAACAGCCCTCTGAGAGCTTTCATAATGTAAAAGGAGGAAAACTGTTTTATGTTGAGGTGATTTAGTTGGAGACAGAGTTTAATAAATAAAAGAATCTAATTCAATATAGAGTATATCTGTGTGAAGCCTCTGAAACTCATTTAATATCTGTTTTGTGTTGTTTTATCTGTATACGCCAAAATATTTCCATCAAAAAAAAACAACTAAATATGTGATGAAATGAGACAAAAAAAAAGACATAAAAGAACAGAACATTGTGTAAAAGACATAATGAAACCAAGACAAGAAAGTAAAAAGACTAAACAAGGCAAAAATTATGTAAAAAAAAAAAAAAAAAAAAAAAAATTAAGTTAAAATGGGCTACAAGGACATTTCAGGGCTTTCCTTGAATATTTTTACACAAGTATCTGTACTTCTACTCGTCTCATCCGTACTGATTGAAATTTGACTGATGTTGTGGAGATGGAAAAAATAAAATATGATAGACAACCTTTAAAAAATGCATTAGAAGCACAGTAAAGGGCTTGTTATAAAAATGTAAGGAGAAAGTTGGGATATTTTTGTTTAAATCACAGCAAAAAGTAATCAAAAACCAATTATTGATATCTGAAAAATCTACTAAAATACAGCAATAAAATATTTGTTCTTAATTCCCTTTTATTTCTGAATATACTGAAGGGATCTAAGTAAATAATTTACATTATAGCAATAATAAAAGGTAATTCAGTTAAACAGCTAAAGTAATTAACGTTATCATTCAGTATTTTTAAGTAAAGATGAAATAATATATATATATAAATAAGTTAATTTTACATGCACTTTTTCTCGCACCTGTTGAGTATTTTGTTTTTATTTTTATATAGAAAGTTGTATTTTACGTCTTCTGTCCATAATCAATCTATCCTGAATCATTTATTGACTCGGAAGAAGACCATAAATGTCTAAATATGTCCAAAAAGAAACGTATAAAATTTGAGAATCTGCACCTTAATTGACCTTTTTAAAGTGTATTATCAGAATTAGTGGTCTAAAAGTTATTTCAGTTTTCACAACAATACATATATTAGGTCTTTAAGAGTGAAAATCCACAGTGTGTCAGGTGAATCAATGAAAATAAAAAGAGCTGGAAGTAAAATACAGTCGAATTTTGTCCTTGCATATAATTCTACGTTGCAGGTGCAATGATTCTGACTTCATTCTTTTAGTTTCAGCTTCATTATTTCAGTGAGTATGATAAAGAAAGTATGTGAAGTAGTAAAGAGCAAGTACTGAAAATGATGAAATAATAATCATAAAAAAAAAGAACAGAGAAGAAAGAAATACTGTATTAATATTGGCCGAGCTGCACTGCACGCTGCTTTTGTATGTTTTTCTCCATTCCCATTTCCCTTAGTTCCTTGCATACTGAAGCCTTTAGGTAATGGAAACAGGCACCTGCTGCTGGCTCGCTCTGCCACATATCTGCAACAACGACGCCCCTGGCTCCCATAACCGCCCCTGGGAGACTAAAAGCTTTGACTTACAAATCTTAAGAGGCGCTTTGCACGCAGAGCCCAAAATAAAATATATGTTCACTGGATTTGGAAGCAGGGGAGGGGAAGAGGGGGAGGAGGAGTGGGGCAGTGGGACGGTGGGACAGCTTTGTCTCATTGTTTCGACAGCGTTTCTTTGGTTTTTCCTGCCGCCGAGATGAAAGCGGCGAGGCTGAGGTCATGACAAACGCGGGGACCTTCTGCCATCAGGAACACGCTCACATCCTCCACAAACAGTCGGGAAAATACGAGACTGACGTTCATTTAGGGATGGGTTTTAATGCTCGACAACCAGTGTGTTGTTTGTAGAATAAAGACTAATGTTAGTCAATAATACACTGCTTTTTATAGGACATGTTTATCTACTTTAACTTTAACAGAGTAGTTAATAAAAATATTATAACCTCCTATTATTAAAGATCATTACATACTTTACTGCTGTGCTGCATTTTCCAGGTATCTAAGCTTTTCACTTTAAGTCCCTATAAGAAACTCTCTGCCTAACACAGTTATACAATTGTGGGAAAAAAAAAATTAGATCACCTTTTGTTTTCTTCAATTTCTTGTTCATTTTATTACCCTGTACAACTAAAGGTCCATTTGTTTGGCCAAATATAATGATAACAACAAAAATATCTCATAGTAGTTTAATTTAAGAGCTGATATCTATCCATTTAACATGATTTCTTGAAAATAACCAAAATAATTTAAGTTATTGCATCAATATCTATGATTGTACTGACAAAAACAGTGCTTTTAATCATGCCATGTTTTCTTTTCTGTCCGTTTTAGTCACATGACACACACAGGAGTTAGGACTTGACTGCATAAACTGTTTTTGATGACTTTTGATGGTGTAATAACATTTTCTGCAACTGTATTGTCACCATGTTCTTATGTACACTGTTGCCCATAAAGCTGGAATAACCTCTTCTTGTCACGTGATTGTGACAATATGATCTAATTTTATATGTAAATTGTAACTAGGAGTCAAAAGTGATAACTGACAGAACCACAAACAGGAGTGTGACTAAAAACAATATTATTCCAACTTTATGGGTGGTAAATTGTCCTCACACTGCTGTATATATATTTATATAATATACACATAAATGTATAGTATATCCCTCATTTATAGTGTTTAACAAATGTATTCTCCTACCTCCTCCCAGTATGAGGTATTTTCCATAATTTAACAGTATTTCTGTTTTGCCTATATATCTTTTTATGTTTCTATAATGATTAATCCACCAGTATATGTAAGATCTTTTTATCAAAACCATATCTTTAATGCTAAAATACAACTATTGTTGCTATCCATACATTTTCCAGTTTAATATTTTCCAAAAATTCCAAGGTAAATGCAGCAGCAAATGACTATTTTTTAAATGAAGTTGTACAATTCCAGTTCTTATCTTTCATTTCTGTGTAAAACTACATAAAAACAATGGAAACAAGAATGTAAACTGTTATCTGTACCAAAGGTGGACACACTAAATATGGACATTTCTGGTTATTATTTGTCAACAAGGACTATTTTGTTTTTCCATTTGGTCATTTTATTAATGAATAACAATGAAAATGTGAATTTGAAACAAGTTTTTGATAAACCATGAAGATATTTACGTTATCTTGTTTTCATGACAGGTGGTCGAATACATTTGTTAAGCACCATATGTTATTCTGCCATTTTTATAGGTTGAAATTGGGAAGATATGCAATGATACAAGCAAAAACAATAAGTAATGCCCCTTAAATTCATGAAAAATAATTTAAAAAAAGACTCAGTTTTGAAAATATGAGGAGTAAAAATTAAAGAGTAGCAACTTTAGTTCTCACATCTGCTTGTACATGCACTAACAACATGTAGAAATGTACTCGTCTACCAAACCATAACACATATGGACTGTACACGGACATGCAATCCCACCAAATACACACACACACACAAAACCCACACATCCGTCTCCTGGGATCCCATCGCCATAACAACTGATGCACAGTTTGTTGTGAGGCCTCACTGCAGGTCGAGTCACGCAACACACTGCTCCGGTCAATCTAGGCTTTTGTTTACCCTCCCATCGAGACACCTAACACGTTAACAGAAGCATCAGTGAGTCAGCTCTTGTCTCTGTGCAAGTTCAGTCCTAATTTGTCACTCGACAGATCGCCATCGGGTTATCGAGTGCGTAACAATGATCTGATGCCTGGACAATTCCCATAGCGTGCCGTTGTAACTGTCTGGTTATGACAATGTTTCTGCCTTGATGCCTTCAACGGAAAGTCCTTCTAGGGGTTTATCGATATTATGTTCTTGGGTGAAATATACTCAAAGGATGCCAGTTAGAAGTGCGTGCTGCTGGTTTTCTATGCAGTAATGATCTGCTTCTGTTAAAATCTGATTAAAGATCAACGGGCAGAATGTTCATATCTGCTCTGATTGCTGCTGACAGCCTCGGTGTGTTCTTCTCACCATCTTCTGCTCACTTTCACACACGACCGCATGCGTTCAGACAGATGCACCCATACACACACACACACACACACACACACACTTCAGTGGCTGCCTGAAGCCGCCAGCATGTGTGGGTCCCCGCCTCCTTCATCAGCTCCAACACTCCCGTCTCACCCCAATGTCACGCAACACCACCGCTCTGCAAAGGAGGTCAGGGCAAAGGGCGAAGGGCACACACGCATACGCCCACTGCGACGCCCTCCCTCCTCCCCCGTCCTCCAGTTTCGTCCTCAAGGCCAAACGCTTCGATGCGACGCAAGTTGCAACAGAGACAGATAACTTCTAAAACGGTGATATTGGATCACACCACGGCTAAAAACTGCAGTCGTTCTATCTCGTTTTAGAACTTTTCAGCCACTAATCCCATCCATATGCTTTTAAAGTGGAGTTTATTAACTTTTATGTCCTATTTGCACATTCAGGGGCTCCGTAATAAACAGTTTCCACCATTTGTTTCACTGTTGGGGTTCGTTTTTCAGGTGCAATTAATAGAAAAATCACTTTCACCTCCGTGACCTAACCAACTTTTCAATTTATTCTAATCTGTGCAGCAGGTAAATGAAATATATGCATGATATTGAGAGAATTAACAAAGACCTAGAATTATTTTTGTAGTGGCTTCCAAATAAATTATCCTCTACATTCAACCTTTCAACTGTAATTTTATCCACATTTGTTATAATATTTTCATCTGCATTTTGCATTTTTCAGTGAAAAATCAGGTCAACATCAACTTCATTATTAATCCCAGAGGGACACTATTGTGTTTTACACTTGCTTTATTCACGTACAATAAAAAGTAGCAGGATCATGTAGATGTTCATAAAAACTAAATTTATGGGTCATTATATCAAAACAGAGGAAACTAAAGAAAAACTGACTTTTTCCACTAAATACATCCTTAACTGCACATAAAAACAAGTGTCTCCAACCGCTGACATTTATCAAACTCCATGGGTTTTACTGGTGAATAAATGCTCCATTGTTTCCACGTTCACTATGGAGCCTCAGAATGTCCAAATGCATCATATCTGATGTCCATGAAAAGAAGGAAAACTGAATTTTACCTGAATTACATGTATTGTTAGTATTTGTGGATAAACACATATTAAATATTTTAGATCAGTAAATGCTGTTTGGACGACAATGGATTTTTAGGTGTTTGAGGGTTAACTTGCTTAATAAAGGTGACATTTAGACCTTACCAATATAAAAATGTGACTGAAAAATACTCTTTCTTCACTAAAACTACGTGATTATTACAATTATTAAATTTCAAAATGCAAATGGGTTGCATTTAGAACGCTGTTCAGCAAGAAAATACTCCACAACTTTGCAATGTAGGGTTTTTAAGCAATTTTCATTAAGTAAAAACGTGATTAATCAGATTAATTTCATATATTATCCAGCCCAAAACCATGCAATGCAACAGTGTAACTTTCTAATGTACAAAAAGACAAACTTTTCCCTTTTGTTTTTGTACAAATTTCCTAAAATTTGAAAAAAAAAAAATAATTGGGACTTCATTAAAAACATACATAGCAACTATGGTCAAGCATGTTACAATCCATTCAAGATATTTTGAAAGGGATTAAGACCCTTGATTACCCCCCCATCTTGGTTCTATTTAATTTATTTTACTTCCATTTTTACTTTTATTAAATTATTTGTAATATCTATCTTTTTTAATCCTCTTTTTGTTTACTGAGGTTGTTTTTGTTGTTTTGTTTTCTCTTTTTTGTCTGGGGAATGCATTTATTTTGTTTCCACAATAGACACATTGTATCACCATATCGACATTCTGTATTGTTGTACTTTTGCTTCAGTAGAAAACGCATTGCTATTTGTGCTGTCAAAAAAGATTTACAATAAATAAAAATGTTAATCAAAAAAAAAAAAAAAAAAGTACATAGCAACTGAACCATGAGAAATAAAATAAATATAAGGTTCTGAAAATGGTTCCAAAACCCTTTATATATAGGAAACGTGAACTAAAATATCTGAACAAATGGAACACTGCACACAAACAAATGGTCCATAAGACATAGATCCAGACACCACACATATGGTTTCTTACTTCCAGGAGGAGGCTGCTTTCATTGACGCTGGTGCCCATGGGGAGGCTGTCTTTCCTGGGCTCTGGGTTGGAGGGTGCTGAGTTGATGATGTGCTTTCTGGAGGTCTTGTCTTGATTTGCTAGAGAAGAGGAAAAAAAAAAAAAAGAGCGGGTAAATGTATTGCTGTAATTCATTAAGAAAACACTATAAAAACATCTTTCTCAACCTTGTCGTAAAGTCGTAACACATGTATTCATCTGAATTTAAACCACATTAATAACAAACGAGTGAACATCACAAGCTGCCGATTCTGATGAAAATGAATGAAATTAACATTTTAACTACATTGAAGCACACAAGAGGCTGTTTTCACTTGTAGAGTCTGTTTTGATTCTAAATGACAGCTCAGTTTTGATGCTTTCATGCCGTCTTGTCAAAGCACTTGGGGGGGGGGTTCAGTCCCTTTTTTAATCATCGCCCTACAAAAATCCACATTTAACGCACACATTCTTGCATACAAATGACAATGTAAACTTGTCATCTTTCCAACCAGTGTCTGTCAAGATACATTCTAACATAAGACAGCTACACATTTCTGCTTGACCACACTGAATATTTGTGATGATGTTCCGTCAAAGAAAAGAAAGCTGGAAATATTTGAAAAATCTAAGTCCGGGGAGGGAAATGGGTAAGTCCAGCACACTTTATGCGCTCTGTAATCCCTGGCTCACATATATTTCTTTGCAGCTTACTCAGAGCACAGAGCTGTGTCAATACAGGAGAAGAAAAAGTGACTGATAACAGTAATGATTCTGTTTTTCAAGCTGCTCGGCCAAGTTCTGCGATAGGGCAGCGAGGAGATCTGGCCCGGCGCTCAGACATGTGGTGGACACATTAACTGCATCAGAACGTCTCATTTTTTGGTCCTGCTCTGGTGCCAGGTATTAGCGAGCGGTGGGCCAGGCTAACAAGACAAAACTGTGAAGGATTTTAACGACTTTGCAGGACTCGTCTCACACGACACATTCAGAATGTTTTAGTGAGTTGAACAAAGGGAACGTACAGATGTGCACGCGAGACGAGTACGTGAACAAAGGCGTTGTTTTAATGTCTGTACATGCAGGTTCATTTGATTGAGTTTCAGTTTATACTTCATCCTACTCTTCCTATTCTGTTCATTTAAATGTTATGTCATTTATTTTTGGGTCTTATTTTGCTTTATTTTCATTTTATTTAGTTACTTTCTTTCCATATTTGAAATAAATAAAATGAAAATAAATAAAATTGATCCTGTAAGTGGATTCATGGAACCTCATATTGGTCTATTTGAAGGATTGCGAGACAAGTCAAGGCCGCAGCTGTAGGGTTTTCACTAAAGTTTCTGATTTATTTATTTTATCAATCAATATCTTTCAGATGTTTCCATTCGATGGGAAACTTTTCACAGATTCCTGATCTGATTCTGCTACTCGCTAACAACAGGAATCATTACTCCCTCATATCATGTGAGTCTGTAATATTTGTAAAACTTGATCACTGTAATGTGTAGTTTGTATCTAGTCTTGACTCAAACCCAATGTAAAGGGTCAAACTAAACAAATTCAAAATAAAAAGTAAATGCAGGTTTTATAATAAATGCATAATGTTATAATTCATGTGAAGATCTGTTTGGAGAGCATCAAAACTAACTACTTTCCCCAGATCTAATAACCATAGTTGCATATTTTTCAACTTTTCTTGGATTCTTTACCAACTTTTGTGCACACATTTGATAATTAAAATGTTTGAAAATTCTACAAAATTCTGTTGTTGTTTTTTTTTTTAATAAATGTATCATCTTGCAGTTGTGACGTGCACTAGTGTTGCAAGAACGTAGAGAAACCAAGGAAAAATCCCTTAATTGGTGCTTAATTTAGAGAATAGCTATTGACATAAGTAGAAATATGAAAAAGAATGATTTATTTTAGAATATTTAGAATAGTTATGTTTTAAATCCAATCCACTTTATTCATATAGCACATAAACAAGAAGTTTCCAAAGTGCTGCACATCATAAAAAAGAACCAAAAAACAATACGACAATTAAAAGAAAGATTAAATAACTAAAAAAAACACACAGAGGATCTCAAAACCCCTAAGCAAAGCCAGAGAATAAAAGTGAATCTGAAGACGACACTTCAAACACTCCACTGTGGGGGCTGTTCTGACGTAAATATCATGTATTTTACAAACACAACATTAAATATGTTCACATTTAAAAAACGAAAAAACTAATTTTCTTGTAATTACATGTCATGCAGGGGAAAAAAAGTAGAATTCATTTAGAGTTTACAACAAGGCAACATTTAACATTTAGCAGTAGAATCTCACACCTATTCTTTTTTTTTTTTGTGGTGACAAAATTTCATTAAAGTTGTGTTTTCAGGAAGGATTCTTAAATTTGAGGCAAAGTACGGAATGTTTATTTAGCTACATTCCTCACATCATCATAGTTGTCGGGTTACATCTCTAAACTGCTACGTAGTGAAGTAGGAATCCTTCGAAAAGTTGCAAAAATGTCACAAGTCAAGTGCCTGCGACCCCCCAATCCCCACCCCCACCACCTACTACAGTGTGTATATGTGCAATTAGCTTCTCCGACTGTGGCGTGCAGGATTGTCACATGTGCATTGCTTTGCCTGTGATGTGTGTGTTGCGTGTTGGAGGCATGTTTGCGTGTTTCTCTTATGGGTGTGCTGTCAGGGGGCATGTGGCTCACTCTAAGAGATCAGCCCATCGCTCCGTCACTCATTGTAGCAGGCACAGATTAGTCACGCAACACAAGCACACACACACACTATAGCCTCATTATGAAAAAACTACCTAAATATGTATGTATGTTTCTTGTGCTGCTTCCTGCTGTTACCCAC
>JAPSES010022525.1:0-13299 GCA_029822895.1 Maxillicosta whitleyi
AATTTCAATAGATTTCAATAAAAAATTTCAATACAATTTTAAAATTTCAATTAAATTTCAGTAAAAGAAATAAGAAGGTTAAGATTTGATATAAATAAGATTGAATTGAATTGAATTAAACCCATAGACTTGGATCAATGACAGTGGATGATTTATGGTCGGTTGATGATATATTATACTGAAAAGGTCACTTTTTCTTCAATTTTCTCAATTTGAATCTGAACTTTTATAAATATCTACATTACCATCGAATTAAATACAGGAAAATACATGATTTGTACTGAAAAAACAAAAAATACAGAGGATAATATTATAATAAATTGTGATAAATCCCTTCTGGTTTATTTAACTGTTTTGGAAGTGTCACAAAAGTCAGTTTAAATGAGCAGTGAATGGGACTTTCTAAAGTGGGTTGAAACTTACAGTAGATGAGGACGGCAATGACCGCCAGCAGAATTACAGAAAATATGACAATACATCCAGCCAGAAGATTGAAATGCGGAAAGTGATGATAGTTTGCAGCTGATCCAAATCCTGTTAGAAAAGAGAGAAAACACATCGGGACAGACTTTAATGGTCAACGAGGAATGTGAAGATAAAATAATGAAGTTTGAAATTTTCTGTCAAATATGGTGCTTTTAGTGATTTATTTTACAATTGTGATGCAATAAAATACTCACGTGGTTCAGGAGTTTTTTCCACATCAGAAGCCTTTTCAGTTTTAGAGTGCAATGTTTGCGCGTCTTTTTTGTCTACAACAGGGAAGTAAGAATCTGACTCCACACATGACAAAATTGTTTGTTTGTTTGTCTAGATCTAATGACGTAGTTGATTTGATCACTTTATCTTACATAAGCCAAATGCACTCATATGAGTTGAATAACATCAATTATATTAACGAATTTCATCTCTACAGTCAATTTTTGTTGCTTTATATTGATAATGTATATCAAATCAGGCTGTAAATCCACAGATGAGTTAAAAGATGACCACATTTGGGCCAAAATGAGAAAAAATTCTAGACTTCTGTTATTTCACTGAATTCCCCTCAAAATGTGCCCTTCCTTTTGTCATTTAGGAAAAGAAAATGACTATTGACACCATTGTTATTAATACATCAATCATCAAAGTGGGGGATAGCCATGGCTTAGATGGCTGAATAGTTGGCTGGAGAGTCAGTTTGGGACTGAAGGTTCGCTGGTTTGATTCCCTAGGCATGGCGGAAAGTTGTTAGCTGATGTGCCCTTGAGCACGGGACTAAACCCCCTGATTTTGGTCCCTAATATGGCAAGCCCATTACTCCTAGCATGCAGCATGTGTGATGCATGATGATCTAGTGATGGATTAAAGGCAGAAGACAAATCTTGGTGTTTTGGTGAATGTTTATGTGTGTAACAAATTAAATTAAAAAAAAAAATTAAACAGAATAAATAAAATAAAGAACATATTCTATTCTATTCTATGTTACAATACAACACAACAATTAAAGTTATTTAAGTTATAAACCTCAAGAACTAAAATCCTTGGCAGACATTTCTCTGGACACACTTTTCCCTGCAACAAAATTACATGTAAGTCAGTGATAGTATCATGTACCAGTGTTTATGTTAAGTTTGTTTAAGGGTTTTGGTTTTGTTTTTTCCTGTTTTATTTTGAAGGGGTTCAACTTCCTATTTTGTATACACTCTGCCCTAATTCCCTCATTACCCACACCTGACCGTGTTCCCTGTTCTAATCTCCTCTTTCTCTTTGTCTATTATCAATCATTCTTCTAACCAGTGCCTACCTTCAAGTCCTTGAATCTTGTCTTTAGTTTTCGTGTCACAGTTTTCTTTTCACAGTTTTTTTTATTTATTTATTTATTTTTTGTACGTAGAACTTCACTTTTTTGCTCCCTCCCTTGGTTCTCCTTTTTTTGTATTTTGCATTTTTTTTTTTTTTTTATTTACACCTGACTATTAAAATACCTAAAAAAAAAATCTTCACTAGTCTGGTTGCCTCGTGCAATAATGTCCATTTGAGTGTTGTGTCTTAACAGATGTTAAGATGTCAGTTTTTGTTTTGTGTGATGGTTTTCTGGGTCTGGAGCTAAATCAGTTTTGTAAAGTGTTGCTGTGAGCATGAAGGGGGTGAAAGTCACTGCATTCCTGTTCTTGGGTGGATTTTTAATCATTAAACTAGATCAGAAATTACACTGAGCATCTCTATGCCATCAGTCATAACACAATTATCAAACGCTTTGGTGCACTTAGGGGTTTTATTTACTGTTGACAAAGATAAACAAACTCTTCTAACATTAGAATAAAAACTTTTACAACTCACCAGGTGCAGGACTACTTTCCTTTGTCATGGGTGCTTTAATTTCATTCATTTCAGAGCGTATTGGTTCCTCTTCTTCCACTGAATAATATGTAAATAAGAGCATGACTCAGTTCTACTAATATCACAGTTGTGTCATACTTGATGTTGAAATGGACCACTATTTTTTATTTTATTTTTTAATGTTTGAGAGTCTTGACCTTCTCTTCTTCTTCACCCCCCTCTCTTGACCAGAGAAGGGGGTGAACTGTTTACACATTTGTTTATTTATTGAGTTTAATATCGTTCAACTATAAATTTATCAACCTATGATGCCACTTGTAGTTTTTTACAGTGAAATTATTAATCATTCATTCTACATTAAATTCGTTTTTAGTTTTCACAAGCAATTCTTTCTTTTTTCTACACTAATGTTATAAGATATAACTGGGTAAATATAGAATATTTTACATCATGTGTCACCATGGTAACAAACTGTGCTGTAAATCCACATGATTCAGTCTTGTGACCATTGTCTGCATTTCTATCAAATATATGCATAAAAAAAAAGTCAAAATACAAATACTGTATATCTGTATCCATGACACCAGGTATCTGTTTCAATGTAATTTAATGTCTTCTTATGGAGGGGATTGAACTGTGACAAGAAAAAACATTATTAAAAAAGAAACCATGTAACCTACCCGGTGCTGGAGAATGAGTTATATTATTCACTTCAGCATAAGTTTGTTCTTCTTTTTCCACTGAATGATAAGAGAAATATAAGAATGTTACTCGGTTCTACACAACCAGACAGTAAAATATATGTTGAAACAAGATCATAAGGAAAATATTTTTCATAAAGTGATTTTTTTTTTTGTTCTTCTGATGGTGGATTGTTGGTACAGTGGGATATTAATATCGTTATCTATTTGTCAACAGATGCCATTTATATTCGTCTTTATCGAGACGTTTCATTTCCTGACAGACCATGCATAGGTCTTGTTTATTTGACAACCAAGTTAACTTTTTAAGTTTTCACAGCAGCAGAATTAATGAAAATACCAATACATTTTCACTGCTTGGGCTCAATATACAAAATGTTTAATTTAGGGCTGTCAAAATTAACAATTTAATGCAGATTAATCCATCATCATGGTAAATCTGATTAAAAATTTTATTGCAGTTAACGCATCTGCAGCACAGAATGACTCCGAACATTTCTGACAATGGATGCACACTTTGCCGGAAGGAGTTTTCTTTTCACTGAAGCACTTCCAGAATAAAATACCACATTAACATGAAACATACGTTAGTCTGGGATTCTGCGATCACTTCAGCTAATGTATCATCAACACATTAAGTGCATATTCATTTTTTTCTTAAGCTGGTTTGCTCTTGTAAGATGGAAAATGAATTATATTTAATCATGATTAATCAAAATTAATCCACACAAACCCTGTGACTGATCTCATTAAAAATTGTAATCATTTGACAGCACTATAGTTTAGAAATGTATTGTAGTGATTTTTTTTAAACCAAAAAAATAAGATTTAACCTTTGTCCTTAAGTCTGTTTTGTAGGTGCATCTTCTTACTAGATGTTTTTATTTTTGGATTGAATATAATTAAGTGGTAACAATAAAACACACTATATTCTGTGTTTAGGACATAATCCTTAGTTGTTTAGTACATTGTGTACACATTGATCAGTATCAGAATATTTTACTTCTCTATGTATAACTTACCTGGTGCAATTTTGACATCAGAATATAATGTTTGTTCCTCATTTTCCTCTGTACAACAAAAGACAATTAACAATATAACCCAGTAACACTCACAAACATAGTAAATGTAATAATAAACACATAGAAAATTTATGTATTGTAAGAAATGTAACTTTGGTAGTACTGTACCCAAAAAGGCTAAACTTAAACTACAAAGCAGTAATACGACACTCTTTCTTTCTGTTAAACTAATTCTAAATAAGATGACGTTGAGACAGTACATAAAATTAAAAAAATAAAATAAAATGAATTCAAGTTATTTTGGTCTGTATGTCACTGTAGACTGAACGAATACAGAACAAAACAAACAGTGTTTCATTTCATTTGTAAATATATACACCCATTCCTTATATTCAGCTGCAATACATTTAAGAAAAAGATGGAACAGAGGAAATTTGGAGAAATAATGGGTTAAAACGAAATATGGGAACTCATCTAGATATTTCAGGGATAGTAGAAAATTTGTATTTGAGGGTGCAAAAAAAAAAAAACAATCAGATGGGTCAAACTCTGGTCTTCGAGGGCCGGTATCCTGCATGTTTTAGATGTTTCCCTCTTCCATCACACCTGGAAGCCATTACATCGTTATCAGGCTTCTGCAGAGCTGATGATGAGCTGATCGTTAATTAACCAGGTGTGCTCAAGGATTTTACATGTATGTCTTTGCGATTTGGTATCCAACAGGTCATACTTGGAAATGAGATCCCAATTTCAATGTGTTTTTACCTATATAAATAAAAGCTAAATAAAGAGGGAAACATCTAAAACATGCAGGATACTGGCCCTCGAGGACTGGAGTTTAACTGTGTATGGAGTTAGACACAAAATGTAGTTCAGACTGAGCCCAAAAACAGCCTCAAGGTAGAACCTCAGAAGTAAAAGTCTGCACTGGCCTTTGGTCAAAGGTTAACGGCACTTATGTGATTTAACTTCAGTGCTCTTAAGCAGATTTACATTTTACAGAAGAACGATGGAGATGAAGCTACCAAGCAGGAAAACCAAAAAGGAAATGTATGGATGTCGTGAAAGAGGAAGAGGTAAAGTCAAATTATACAATTTGTTGCATTCTGTCTGCAAATGTCAAAGCGAATTTGAATTTCACTTCATTTAATTTCTTTTGTAATATCATTGCAACTATTTCATTTTTGAGGTTCTGAATGTAGAATAGTGGAAGTACTTTAAACAGTTTGTGTCCAATAAAACCAAAGACCAAAATGGGTCCAACAGAGAAAAACTATGGAATTTGTACCAACTAAAAATGTGAGGTACATTTTATATTTAAATTAAATAATGTAAGTGGAGTCATTACTGAAATTAAGGGAAACCCTTGTTCCTCATTGCTCTGCCGTGGTGTTGTGTAAAGCATTGTTTGAACTTGTTACTGGTTAAATCCAGCTATAAAAATGATTCTTATTCAATTAAAGTTTTATGCATTTTTGTAAAATTAGATTACATTTGTTTAGGTAGTAATGAAATCAAATTCTCAAAAATATGGCACACTATTAACGAACATTAAGTAGTTGGTAAAGGTTAAATCATAACTGGTTGATATTTGAAAACTTACTAAGGTGTGATGTGGATGATGTAGAAGTGGCGGTTAGGCACTTACCCTGTGAAGGAACATCCTTTTTTTTGAAAACCACCATTGTATAATTGTCCTCCATGGTTATGACAATTTGGTGATTTTTGAGCTGAAAATGAGAGCACCCTTTGTAGTGCAAAAAACTTTATTGAAGGGAAATGTCCTGCTTCAACTGATAGAGAACAAACGCAGTTCCTCTTCCTCTCCCTTGTTGTATTGTGACATTTCTTTGAACCACTGCAGTGTGTGACGTCTGTCAGTCAGATAACTGTCCGATAACTGCTGAAAACGCACTGCGATTTAGTGACAAAAAAAATGACATTTCAACATTCCCCTCACAAACTGTTTTTATGTTTATGCAGCATCATCACTGCAAGCAAAACTGCTGATGGATGATTAATGCAGGCTCATACCATTTAATGTCTACTATAAAATAATGCCATCTACTGTATATGTTGACAGTTACCATCTAATTTAGGGAAAGTGTCCTGCATTAAATCCAAGTCTGTATAACAATGTGATGACCAGATAAACATTCTTAAAAGGAGAAGTCTGGTGATATTTCATGTCTTCATTATCATTTTATTAAACACCAGGGATGAATTCAACCAACAAAAATCACTAACATGCGTATATAACACAGAACAATTACAAACATATATTTCACATATTTCTATGGTACCAGTACAATGTTGTTTTTTTTTGTTTTTAAACCAAACGGCTTCAAAGTCTGACAATGGCAATCATACTGTACAGCCAAAGAAAGAAACACTGCAATATTCACCATGGCCAGACAGATACACATATGAGTGATTGAAGGATAGAAAGAGAGGAAGGAGGACAGAGCAAAAACAAAACACAACAATCCTTCAACAACAATTCTTCTATCAAAAACAACAATAATAATAAAAACATTAATCATCATAATAATAATCAGAATGTGTAACTTTTGGCAGTTTTTGTGACATCATAGTTCATCCTCCACAACAGCAGATGGCGATATGAGGTTATGTAATGGTGCTGATGTCAAACTGAGCTTTGCTAAAATCTGCCAGTAATTGACAGCTTTTAAAGTTATGTTCAGACTTCATAGGACCAAATATTACTACTATCTACATAATAGTTTTGTAACAAAATGCATGTTTCTCTCTGCAAATAAGGTGGTGTTTTATAATAAATTCTGAGGCATTTGGACAAAATATGTTTCTTCATTCTTTTTAGTTTTTGCTTGTTAAAGATTTATTTATATATATATATATATATATATATATATATGAGGAAATGATCCAGAGACCCTAAATTCCATCTATATTTTCTTTTTTTTTTCTTTTTGCTTTGGTGTGTTCATGTCATTTCCAAAGGTTCATGTGGGATGATGCACACGACATATCTGCTTTAGACCATAACCAATGTGAAACGATATAATATACTCCATTGGAAAAAGTCCACCTCTGGATGACTATTCCAGTCAACATTCCTATTCTATTCTGCTGTCAGCATTGTACCAAAACTACTTTGTCATACAATAGAATAACAACCTCTGACCCGCAATTACACATTCAGAAAATGTCGGGTTTGATAATGACAATACAGAAAATAAAAATTTTCATTTTTCATTTGCAGTTTTCTATATTTTTCTGTTTAATGACATAGCTTGCCTTTCTATGCACTTCTTTTCATTTTATATTAATTTTATTGGTGCTAGATTTTATTCTATTTTTAAATAAATCTAACCAGTCACAATTAGATCACCACAATAGCCTATTTTTCAGGTAATATTTAACAATCGGGATTTACAATACAAAATAATATGATAATATTTGCCTTCTTTCCAGTAGTAGCTGTTCTGATGGACGTCACAAGAAAAAAAAAAAAAAGACAGACTCGACATACAACATTCAGGTTTTTCCTTTATTAAACCCATTGAGGAAATTCAAGTTGGTTTGTAACTCACTCAAATAAAATAAGTGACTATTTCAGCTGGAGCATGACCTATGGACAAATCCATTAACTTTGTGGGTGGATCCAAAAAAAGAGGTAGACGTTGGATTTTCTTTTTATTATATTGTGGATATTCCCTAACAAGTACCTTTTTAGACTTTTTTTTTGTTTGTTTTATTAGGCTTCATTCTATTTAGGTACATCAGTTTCGAGGCTTTGAATTTACACATGACATCTCTCTGGAATAGCTTTCAGTTGAACAGAGACATGATTTATCTACTTCTTGAAACATGTGTTTTTCCTGATGTAACAAGTCAAAATGTCAGCTGAGAAAAAGATTTATTGGCCATTTGTAACCATTGAATGTAGTCGTGTTATGATGTGCTTGTCAGGATACAGACTAGATATGTATGTACTTCACCCCTTGAGCCTCCCCCTAAATTTTGTGCATTCATGTGAAGGGGTAGGGTTGTCCCAGTTCTCAATGAGGGGCTAAGGCTGTTTGGCTCTTGAAAGGGAGATTTTTCAGGACCACACTACAAACAGGGGTATGAGAAATGTCCCATAATTTTGTTCGAATCATTGGCAAGATGGAGGTAAACACAGCAAAAAAAATAATGCAAAAGTGTGATGAAAGAAAAACACAAATGTACGTATTTCTTCGTAAACAACTTAATTATTCAATCGGCTGTTTCATGCCATTTCAATGTTATATGTTGCATTTCATGGTTTGTGGTTGATGGCTGCAAAAAATGCCCAAAGCCCATGGAATAGAGACAGTTATCGGTGCTGATAGCATGGTAAACTCTTTAGCAAACAAAGTCGTCACATCTTTTTATAGCGGCATCGTGATGACATAATGGGTCTCAAAGGGTTGTCCCATTTCATAGGGGAATATTTCAACCCCAAACTCTTGCAACTGGGATAGGGCCAAGAGGTGAATTGGGATTGGGCCGATGTGTTATTCAACATTTCCAACAAATATCAACCTCAAATCTGAAATTTGCACCACTATGACTTTGGTGTTCAAAATCAATGATGATTAAAAACCAAAAAATCTACCTTTACTTTGAGCTGTTTTTTATGTGACTATTGTAGCTTTTTTTTCCCATTATTTCTGGTCACATAATAACTGGCTACAGCTTATTAGAAGGTTGGGTTTTCAGTATTGTCTGTCATCAGGACCATGTAAATGCAATGTCTCCAATTTCCATGAGACTTAAAGTGTGAGGTACAGGTCGAAGACAAACAATTACAGTTTTAGCCGATCACAGACACACAGTGATTAGTGCTGCCGCTTCACGGTGGTCCTGGGTTCCAATCCGGTTGTTTTGGGGCAGTCGAAGCCTAGAAAGTTGGAGTTGCATCTTGTGTTGGTACAGTTCCCTGTACCACTAGAGAAGTTGTTGGTTGATATGCCCTCGAGTAAAGAACCCCCCCATTTGTTCCCAAGGCTGTAATGGTATATACTGGTCCTATAGTGTGGGGTGTTCCTACATGTTCAGTTTGTGATGGGTTAAACACAGATGGCTAATTTCAGTCTGTGTTGCATCTCCACATGTATAATCTACTGGCAAAATAAAGATCCTTCTTAGAACTTTTGGTAGTCACACAACTTTTCTGCTAAAGTGCACTCAAGGAAGCATTTAAAGATATTTACTGATTAGCCACATTTAAGAAAACAATATGTGCCACTTGTCAAAACATTTGACCTCTACTGTATATTTCAGATCCATATAAAATCGAAGGTTTTGTTTTGCATTCTGTTTTCAAAAAATACACTTGTCGAAAATTGGGGGGAAATAAAACTAAACAAAATAAAATAAAACTATCAAAAAAAAATTTTAAAAATCTGCCAAAATATATTGTCCTCAGTTTTGGCCCTGAATGCAATTAAAGTTACATATATCAAATTGGTTAAAGAAGCTAATATTTACTTACAAATAACAACCAGAATAAAATATTAGTGTTGCACAGCCTCATGCAAAATTAGAGGTAAATAAAAACTGTAATGTAGGTGTTTCTCAAAGTCAAGGATCCTTCCATCCCAGTCAGGTCTATCATAGACTAAACTAGAGTACTTCCTGCCACTGGAGAATGTAGATATTATTGCACATTTGGTGTGACAGTAGTATAAAAATTGGAAAATAAAATACTACTATCACTTATTTTGTAAACAATGACTTCATCACTTGTTTAATTCATTTCATTTTGAACTGTGGGCTAACTGAATTTTCCCAAAAAGATGAATAAAAGTAATTTAGTGATAAGAAATTCATGTTGCAGCAGTGAACTGGTTGGTTTTTACATGTTTAGTGACATTTTTAAAACGGACACTTTGGACTGTGGGTGTTAAAGAGCACAGACCCCTTGAAAAGTCTCTAAATGAAGGATTTATGTGTTTTTAGTTTAAAATGACATTGACCTCCATCCACATAAGTGTTTCAGCAAAATTTTATGTGATCCAAATTCATATCTCACAGCAAGGGGAGCTAATGGCAAAGAGAATTGTCATATTTTGTGCAATAAGTTTGCTCAAAAGTGGATGTAACATGTAGTAGTGTGAAATAAATTAATTTAACTCCTTTATAGCTCTTTGAGGAAACAACAATAAAAAAGCATTTAAATCATTACCCATGCTGAATTAACAGCGTATACAGAAGGCTCATTCAATCCTGAAGGTTGAGTGAAAGGGCAAATCTGGAAGCATGAAGTCAGCAAATTAAAGCGACTGCATTATCATTTCTTTTTGTGCGGAGTTTCTAAACTAAAACAGGGTTGGCAGTGTTTCCAAACATGTCTTCAAGGAAGTTGAAACACCAGAGTAGTGTGGATACTGAAGTGTAAACGTAGCAAATGTTATTCTTAGTAATATTCAGTGTTGGGAGTAACAAGTTACAAAAGTAATGCATTACAGTAGCGGATTACTTTTTTCTGTGATGCATTAGTATAAGGTATTACTAATTAGTTTTCAGTAATATTTTACTTGGTACTGGTTCAGTAGTGTTTGTGTTTCAGCACACCTTTAACCCATAATTTAATTAATCAAAAATGAGAAGAAAAAAAAAAAATACTAAGACCATGTGTCAGGAAAGTTCTATGTCCTGTTGATGTTCAGCTAGTAATTGAATACAGCAGAAAACAGTCCATTGTCCACATGAATGTATCATTACTAATCCTAACCCTGCTTTACAGAAGCTAGTTAATATAATCCCTATGATCCACAATGACAAAGTAAGCTAACAGTTCTATTATTAGTTATCGATTGTGGATTTATCTACTGGTCCTGGTGCTGTGTCCCCTGTTTGAACATGTAAAATGTGGAAAAAAATGCAAGCATCCTGCTGGGATTTGAAAACCGTAGACCATAATGTTACTTGCTGCACTATCGGTCCACATGTACTGTACTTCAGGGCACACATTTATGCATCAAGGCTCTTCTATATTGTATTGGGGGCATGGGTTCTACTGTTGTTTATGATGAGAGTCTGTGTGTAACTCAAAAGTAATACAGGAGTCGTGTAATGCATTACAATTCTGAGACAGTAATGTTATAAATTAAGAGTTATTTTTGAAATGACAGTAACAAATAATCTGTAACATATTACAGTTTGTGTATGTATTGATACACATACTATTAATATAGTAATATGTTACATAGCGACTGGGTAGCTTACTGGTTTACACAACTGACTTTGGTGTGGAAGGTTGCTAATTCGAATCCCAGGTGGGCCCTTGGGCAAGGCTCTTTATGCTATACATGTCTAAACTTTGTAAGTTGCTTTGGATAAAAGTGTCTGCCAAATTTAATCTATTCCAACTTGCATAACACTGGTAATATTTGGGATCTTTGGTAACATAGCATAAACCTGTAAACGCTAGCTCTTCCCTTAACTTTGAGAAACACTGACAGTGGTTGTGCCCTTCATTAAGTGCTGTTCAGTTGCATTATGAAGATACTTCTGTGCTTTGTCAGAAAGCAGGCAGCGTGGTCAGCATTTCCTGAGTCATACTTGCACACACAAGGCTTAGCTTTACTGGCATGGGGGGCAGGGCAGCAGCGATGGTCACTGAATGTCAGTTTTGTTCTCCAATAAAATGCAGCCTTCAATGCATCTCCATGCCATATTCTACATCCATGACAGGTCTCTTCTCTGGCGTGAAGTCCCTGTCTGTCTTCTCCACGTACCGCTGAAGGGTGCTGTAATACTGCTCACTCCTGGAGAAGGTGTACAGTGCAGAGATCTCCTCCCACGCTTTGTGGTTTGGGAAGGGGAAAGGGTCAGGATCCTTGTTTTCAAAGAAGCTCTTGAGGTTCCTCTCGGCCAGTTTGGTGGCATATTCTAATGCAAAGGCATCAAAGCGCTCCTTCTCTTTCTCAACATAACGTTTCCAGAATGTGAGCTGCAAGAAGCTGACCTTGGATCTGCAGTTTGTGTAGCAGGTACCACAGAGGCCCACAACGGAGGCGATTATGATGATGCACCAACCCACGATCTGGAGGAATGAGATGAAATGATGCGGAAAATCCAACAATACAGTGAATAAACTTTGAGGGGAAAAAATAAATAACTTTATTTTATCATCTACAGTAGCCTATGTATGTGACAGTGACCGTTATAAGACTTCATAACCTAACCTTCATTACTCTCATTTATAATGCATGAATGTGTACACAAACACAACCATTAACAGACTAAAAGCATCTACTTCTGCTGAGAAATGGCAGAGTTTTCATCCGACAAGCCAGATACACGATGACATACATTTGTTAAAAGAGCAAAAAAGAAAACACACACACACACATATATATATAATCAGGCCTTTAGACTTGTTGAAGATAAATACTTTAATAAGACAACAGTCCACGTAGAAAATACTGTTGGTTAGAAGTGATTTTAGGGCTCTGTTAAAACTACTATGACAAAAAAGAGCAGTTTTTCAAGATCACAATCCACCAGAAAGAACGCCAAGGATTCAGGTAGTTACAGGAATGTTGTGGATTACCGTTTTTGATGATGCAGATGGTGTCTAATCTCCAAAACCACACTAAAAGTTTTATTTTCATCACTAATGTCAATTATGACCAACACAGAACCAAATGTCAATACTATTAAATTATTGGCTTAATGTAATGAATTAGGTTTACATTTGGCAATTTGCTTGCTATCATATATATGTATGTGTGTGTATATATATATGTGTGTGTGTGTGTGTGTGTGTGTGTGTGTCACATCTATGGGGTTTCTCTCTCTCTCGCTCCTGTCATTGGAGGAGAGACACCTGTCACTTGATGAGCGACAGGTGTCAGATTGTTCTTGCTCCTGCTTAACTCTCCAGTGTTTATCCTCTGTTTCCTAGTGTTTTAACCTGTTTCTGTTCCGTACCTGTCCGTCTCCTGCCCTCGACCTTCGCTCTGTCTGACTATACTCTCCTGGTTTGTCCTCCCTGGTTTGATCTGCCTTCTGTCAATGACTCCGCCCACAGCCTGACCCACATTGGAACTCTGACTATGAACTCTGGACCAGATTCTGACCCTGAACCAGCCTGCCCCTGTTTGGACACCATACGCACCAAAGTGCATTCATAGTGAGACATTGAACTGTGTATTAACTATTGTTCAGTGAACAATAAATCTGTTAAAATGTACTCTGGTCTATGGTCTGCTACTGGGTTCTCCGTCTGATTCATT
>JAPSES010022535.1:0-13299 GCA_029822895.1 Maxillicosta whitleyi
ATTGTTTATAGTTAATAGTTTGTTCATAATTATTTATAGTTAATAGTTTGTTCATAATTGTTTATAGTTAATAGTTCATTCATAATTATTTATAGTTAATGGTTCATTAATAATTGTTCATAGTTAATAGTTTGTTCATAATTGTTTATAGTTAATAGTTTGTTCATAATTGTTTATAGTTAATAGTTTGTTGATAATTGTTTATAGTTAATAGTTTGCCCATAGTTTATAATTGTTTATAGTTGTATATATGTAAATAATTAGTGTAAAATGCAGGTTATCATCATTTCATGGTCATCACATATGATCCATTTGGACATTCAGAGGCCCTGTAGTTACCATGGAAACAATGTCATCTTCTACAACATTGATCCATCAGTAAAACCCATGGAGTTTGATCTATGATTTGTTTAGTTAATGATGTGTTTTATTGGAAAAAGTAACTTTTTCTGCATGTTTTCTATGTTTCTGATCAGCATTAATCTGAGCTTTTATAAACATCAACACAATCAGTGAATTAAATAGAGAAAAATACATATATTTATTTGAAAAAATGCAAAATACAGGGGATAACATTATAATAAATAGTGGAAAATCATGGTTAATTAAAGAGAAAATCTGTCCCAATAGTAGCACTGGGTGTTTATGGGTTAAGAATTGTGGATGTACACAGTTTCTACAGTCTCCAAGAAGCATTGAATTTACATTTTTACTCCTGTTTAAATTTATGATTCCACAAAAACTTTTCCCAACATTGATATTCATTTACATAAAGCATAAAGTGTTTGACTCGCAGCTTGTGGCACTCAAGATTCATGTCTTTAATATTCTTACAGGGTGATAGATTTTTATTTATTTATTTATTTATTTTCGCACAACCTCATCAGATTTGCTGTTTTTTTTTTTTTTGTTCTTTTTTTTTTCTTATTCCCGTCCTAATCTGGCCTGGGGAGTAATTGAAGTGGCTGTTTTATGTCCCTAATGCTATAAATTGAAGGGGGATTTGCTGTTCAATAATTGCGACCCAGGACATCAATCACAAGTATCAGGAGAGAAGGGGACGGCGGAGGAGCAGATTGAACGACTTCAGCTTCGGGCCTGGATGTTTGACGCATTTTCTGAATCACTCTCCGCTCGTTCTGAGGCAGAGACGTGTCCGTAATGACACCGAAGCCGCAGAAAGTCGTCTATGTTACTGATTTTACACAGAACAGACTGGTGTGTGATTACTTATTCTAGTCTGAAACAAAAAAAAAAGAGAAAAATCAGGACTGCGTCAGAGTTATTCAGAGATAATGTGTCTTGTGACGTCTTAAGAGAAGATAAGGCGGTTCTTTAGATATTATTGGAGAGGGAGGAAGTAGAGGAGTCATGGTTAAAGAGGAGGAGAGGAAGATAAGACCAAAACAGAGAAACTGGGGAGGATGTAAACACTACACCAGGACTGAAAGCTCCTTTATTTTGTGATCCACATTAGACATATGTTACGTGGTACCGGCTCGACTCGACTTGGCTTTTTTGCGTTTCTATTGCGAAAAAAAGGACATGGCGTTTGGTACTGATGCTAGTTTTTTTGGTATCACTTCTGCCATCATTCCAAAATGTGGGAACCGACACCAAAACAGCTGCTAGATATCTTAGTGGTTTACGCCGCTGACTTAGGTGCGGAAAGTTGCCAGTTCAAACCCCAGGTGGGCCCTTGAGCAAGGCCCTTTACGCTATACATGTCTATACAGGTAGTCCTTGCACTGCAAAAAGTGTTATCTTAAGATATATTTTCTTAAAATGAACCTAAAATGTCTTGTTTTTCTATGATCAGTTATTTTTGCTTAAAATAAAATTGTCAGACAAGATAATTCTGTTTGTTTCAATAATATACTTTTTTACTTAATTATCTTATTTGGTCAAACGGTCTTGGCATTGATTATTTACAGCTAGTTTTAAGTACTTTGAAGCTTAAATAAAACAAGCATTTCCCACATTTTAAGATGAGTGATCAACAAAAAAATTTCTCATTTTAAGATTTTGCATAATCTAGTTGGGCTTGAAAAAAGACAATATTTATTATTTTTCATCTAAAAATACTATTTTTAAGAATGCTGTGGTTGATATGGGCCAAGTATTATTTTCTTATTTTTTCAAAATCTTGCCAAGTAAAATTTTCTTGTTCTATTGGCAGATAATTTTGCTTATTTTAAGTATTATTTTTCTTATTTTGTTCTTAAATTTTCAAGGGGACTTTTTGCAGTGTGTGTTACGAACTAGTTCCTATGCTGTCAATGTAACCTGGATTTCCTTGTAAGTGTATTTTTCTGATATAACAACCCTCAACATTAATCTGAGCTTTCATGAACATCAACAAAATCAGTGAAATAAATATAGAAAAATACATTCATTTCACTGAAAAATTATATTACAATAAATAGTGAAAAATGATGCTTTATTAAAGAGAAAACTCACTTGGGAACTGTCACAATAGTAGAACCAAAGCATAGAGAAAAGTTTGGAGTTGACATCACTTATATACAATAATTTTTTTTTTTTTTCATGGTCCGTCTCACTTCAGATCAGTTCGGGAGGAAGTGGCTCATGAGTGTAAATGAGTTTGACCTGATCTACAGGATAATTGAAAAAAAATAAAAAATACAGGAAAATACCTGTTTACTGAAAAAACACAACATTTAGAAGATATTTTCAAAATAAACGATGATAATTCATGTAAGAAAATTTAAATATATAGAGATAGAATATTTTGGAACTAAGACAAAAGCAGAACTGGATCTTTAATGGGTTAATATTCTGCTTTTATGATCATGTGATTTATTTCCCTTGAGCCCATGCGTTCACATTTGATCATGACAACAAAAGCTATCGTCTACACTTATTGTGGCTTTTTTTGACGAAGTGCAAAAACATTTCTTGAAATCACAAAGTCATCTTTCATAACACATGTTCGGGCAAACATAAGACGAGAGGTTATTAGGATTTACATAGACGTCACATCTTACATTCTGTACTTCAGAAGAGCGAGAGTGACGGGGTGTTTTACTGCAAACGCTTTTATAAAGAATTTGTTTACAATGTAGCGACAACGCATAATCTAATGTCACTGAGATAAAGTGTGCACGCTGTCCGTTTATGTAATGCGTTATCACGGCCGAGTCTGTTTAAATGTCTTCTATTTATTCTTATTTGGTTAAACACAGCTGCAATGATGGAATAATATCTCAGAAACAATCAGACTTCAGAATAAAATTTACACACAACATTAAAAGTACTAGTTCCACACTGGAAACATACTCAACTAAGCCTTTTAACTTTTATTTTTAGTAAAGTATCGAGGTGTTTTCAGTTAAATGTTCTGAAAATATGACGACTAAAAGTAGTCACTGTGGTCCGAGGTAATGTTTTCCTTTTATATACAATGTCTTTGATGTTTGAGATTGAGCTCAGTTTAACTACTTTATATAGTGTTTATATAATCTAGTCTACACCGTGCATTATATTCTATAATACGGGTGTCAAACTTATATCATAATAACATAAGAACATAACACATTTTCTGTTTACACAGTTTAATGTGAAAAAACATGACCTTATGCCTAGAAATAATGACAACTCCAACATTTTCTTTGTGTTTTAGTGCAAAAAAAACATTCAATAATTAAAATATTTACGTAATTAAAAAAAAATACACTGATGAGGGGATGAAATACAGATTCATGTTAAAAATACACAACTATCCCTTTAAATGTACCCTTGAATACAGACAGTACTCGTGTAAGAATTCAGAACATTCCACCACTAATGGAATTATTAATAATAAACACACTCTACATTGTGAATGATTGACTGTATTGAGCAATATTTCCCTAATTTTTTTTTTCTTTTTTTTCCAGAGAACCCACTTTTTACAAATGACACACTGCTACAACCCATTTCACAACCGGCCTTATCTATAAATCATAACATGAGTGAATTTGACTATAAAACAGCATTTCTGACCAGTTTCGGCACCATTCCAGTATCAGCTTACAGTGTTACTGTGAATAAACCACTTCCTGTAAAGTTACTGAAAACCTGCACACATTAAAGTCTTATTAAATTAGCACATAAAAGCTAATATCCTAACATCCTCTGTTCAGTAAAACACATTTCCTAGACTTGCATCCTTGCACTCGCCTGTGGATATGGATCATGAACCAGTCTTTGGGAACAGATGGTATAGAACTGAAGTTCCCAAACTCAAGGCCAAGACCTAAAATGGGTCATGAATCTGGTTTTACTGGGTTTCCATTAGTCTGGGTAAGACACAGACAAAAACAAAAACAGAAATAAGAGTTTTCTCAGCAGTAGGAGTAGATATTAGAAGATGAAAACAAAGTAAAAGGTATTAAAAAAAAAGGCATCTGAAGCGCAGTATTTGGGCGTTCTTGGCCTGAAGGCAATAGAGCTGCATAGTGTAACATTTGAGCTTCGTCTTTAAAGTGTATTTGTGCGCAACAGTCACATCGTAGATTCTGCAATGTAGGAGGCAAATGAACTCTCAAATGATCTCATCAAATGTATTCTCCCACCTCCACCCAGTATAAGGTGTTTTCCACTGCTGCCATAATTTAATAAAATATCTTTTTATGTTTCTATAATGGTTAATCCACTAGTATATGTAAGATCTTTTTATCAAAACCATGTCGTTAATGCTAAAATATAAATATTGTTGCTCTCCGTACATTTTCAAGTGTAATGTTTTCCCAAAATGCAGCAGAAAGTTATAGTTTTTTTCATGAAGTTGCACAAGTCATTATTATCTTTCATTCCTGTGTAAAACTACATAAAAACAGTGTTAGCAAGAATGTAAACTGTTATCTGCACCAAAGGTAGACACACTAAATATGGACATTTATGGTTATTAGTTGTCGACAAGGACTATTTTGGTCATTTTCTTAATAAATAACAATGAAATTGTTAATCTGAAACAAGTATTTGATAAACTCTGAAGTTATTTATGTTTTCATGACAGGTTTTCTAATACACTTGTTAAGAAAAACTGACTAACTTAGTTGTGTTGTTTAAAGTTAAAGCCATTTTAGTTCAGGAGATACAATCAGGCAGTGAAACAGTTAAAAAAAAAAAAGTTAAATTACATCATAAAAATATTTACAATTACTAAGTTTCCTTAAAAATGTCAATAATACAAACAAAATGAAAAGTCATAAGAAAAGAAAGTGTAATTTTCACAATAAAATTCTGCTTCAGTTTATCATTTACACAACTAACAGATCACAACAGATGTACAAATGCATACAACATTTAGGAACAGGCAGAATATTGGTAAAATTACACATTCATAATGACGTTAACCAAGTTTACCATCGGCTTAAGTATCCAACACACGGTGATGCTTGGGTTCAGTGAGTGTGTTTGTACTCTTCTCCCACCTACGCTACGGCCTGCCCTATTTACAGAGAATAGTCCAATATTATATTTTTCTAACAACATACATGTGGAGAGCTTAGAATATGTACAGATAACACTGCAATTAAAAGTGGCGTGTATATTCAGCACTACACCGACTTATCTCAGTGGCTCTGGGGGATGGGGGAGGGGGGGGGATGTTAAACGTTTTTTGGTTGTTTTTATTTTTTTAATTTTGCTCTTTTTTTTAAATTAATGTTGTTTTTTTTCCCTTTTATGCCTGAATATGTGTTATTATTAATAATAATAATGAAGCATAATATATCTCTAAGCTGTATCGGAATAAAACATCACAATAAAAATATTTAAAAACAAAAAGGCAAAAACGGGTTGTGTGTAAGTGGTATCACGTTGGTAAAACCTAATATTAATGCACTTACACAGAGACAGGCTGCATAGATGTTGAACTTCAGATTGACTTAAAGATCTGAGCTATAGGTGCGATAAATGGTGCACTGATAAAGTGCAAAACAAGTCAGCGAGCCTAAGAAAATTGGGAGAATTCCTCTTGTCCTATCCCCTGCAGACTGAAGCTAAAAACAGAAATGCTTCTCTTATCTGTCATTTTACACCAAATGTCCAGCTCCATTGAGAATCATTTAGAACAGATCAAAGTGCTGCATGTGATGAAATCTAAAAAAGATTTTCTGGTTAATGCGTGTACTTCTGGTTCTGAACTGTGCAGAATTGCATTATATGGATCAACTAAGCCAGTTTCCCAAAATGATTGTCTCTGAGGGGGAGTTGTGATTTGGTATCTGACATTTTTTTGGTTTTTATTTATTTATTTATTTATTTTTGACTGCCTGGAAACATGAATGAACATATTCACGCCCCGACAGTCAAATCTGCGATAACGTGATTAGATATTCAATCGCTGCTTATTACAGATGCATGTACGTTCTTTCGTGGACACGGAGCTTTATATGAGATGTGAAACAAATACTGTGACGAGATGCAAAAAAAAAAAAAAAAAAAAACACTGTAAGGCTTATAATACTGGGTCTATGCTTGTGTGTGTGTTCAGTTTCAGTCTCTGTGTTTCCTTGTTACACACAGTCAGCCTGATACTCCAGCCAAGCTGTGAAGACAAAGCGCCGTAATCAATCATAAGCCTCGTTTGAGTGTTTAACAACAGGGCCACAAAATAAAGGATGCATTCCTCGTGGGCTGCCCTCCGCCCCCCACCACCTCGTAATTTCAGCCTCGATTAAACGGACATGAAAGGAGCATAAAAAGGTGTCTGTGTCTGTAAACTTTGTCAGCTCAGCTCAGAGAGAACAACTCGAGCTGGCAGTCGGTCAGAGAGGCGATAAGTCACCACAGAGTAAATACGAGCGGAGGCAGGTTGGTGGAGGACGAGACGGAAAACAGGAGAGGAGAGAGATGTAGGATGAACTGACAAGAAAAATTAAGAAACGAGGAGGACGGCGAGGTGAATGTTTGTCTGTGTACAGTTGTGCTCCCCAAGTTGTCATGTACATTTGTAAATGATAAATTGAGGCAGAATATGGTTAAAATTGCACTTATTTTGCTTAAGAAATGTCTTTTTCCCCCAAAGTTCTTCATATTATTCACATTTTTTAAAGGATAGTTTGTAAATGTAAAGTTTTCCTGATGTAATTTCACTTATTTCACTGTAATGTATGGAGTAGACATTATTTATATGTTATTATTTTACTGGTCCACCTCAGATCAATGTGTACTCTACTCGACTCTACTCGTCTCTTTCGCTTTTCTATTATGAAAAAGGACCCTGGAATCTGGGACCCAACACTAGTTTTTTAGTACCGCCTAAGTCGACGACACTGCAGACACTGATTGGTCAGACAGTTTTCCTCTGTGACCGATTTACATAAATCAGATGCAGAAGTAGACAGTGAACAGCGATACATGAATCCACATGATGACAGAACAAAACTACACCATAGACGGTCATGGAGATTCAGACTTTGGTGGCGGAGTTTTCGGCAACTCTGAGCAGACGACACGGAAGTAACGCGCCGTAAAGTAACGAGACGAGCTGAGACGAGCTGGTCCCTTGTAAGTAAGAGTAGAGCCGGTACCATGGAGTGAAAAAATGACATTATTGTGCCGGTCCCAAGCCCGGATAAATCCAGAGGGTTGTGTCAGGAAGGGCATCCGACATAAAAACTTTACCAAATCACTATGCGAATCAAATCAATGACTCTCATAACGGATCGGTCGAGGCTCGGGTTAACAACGACCGCCATCGGAAATTTGATTACTGTTGGTCAAAGAAAGAGAGGAAGGAAGATGTGAAGAAGATGTAGTCAAAGAGGACATGAAGGTAGTCGGTGTGAGAGAAGAGGATGTAGAAGACAGGGTTAGATGGAGGCAAATGATTCGCTGTGGAGACACCTGAAGGGGAAAGCTGAAAGGAGAAGAAGAAGAAAGAAGACTGGTCCACCTCAGATCATATTGGGAAGATATGGCCCCCTAACTAAAATGAGTTTGACCCCCCCCCAACTACCCCTGTCTAATAAATGAATTACCTACAATAATTATACATAGAAGACAGTATAAACATTTAAAAGACTGATTAAGTGAAAAGGATTTTTTTTACGCATTTCACAACAACAGAAAATCGTCAGCGTAAAAAACAGGATTATATTTGACTGCGGTCCATGTGAAGCCAGCAGCAGCTGATCCCATCCTGAACACTTTTAGAGCTACACAGTCGCTATAAACAGGTTGAAATACACTTTATCTGCTATTTACTCAGCTCATTTGGAGTCAATATCAAAATTTGACCAGCGTTGTTATGTCCTTATTTAATGACACGTCACACAATGTACGGTTGTTAGATGATCCACCCACAGAAGTACCTGTCCTGAGAGTAGATACAGATTATCACGTCACCCGGAAACCTGATGATGTGAAACAGAACATTAAAGGTGATAAATGACAATGAAAGGCAGTGTGAGTTTCTGCATAAAAGTGTGAGCTTGCAGACGTGTGTGTATCCCAGAAGTGCATGAAAAATTCTGCCTGTCAGTTACGACTGCAGCCGAGATAACATCTTTTTTTTCAACACCCTTCACACTACCTACACTTAAATACAGTCCAATTACTGTACATAACAGGATTTTCAATATCTCCATGACTGAGCGACATATTAAATACAATTTCAACTATGGCAGTGCTAATGTATATGAAAACACGTGGACGAATTAGCATGCATTAGCGCACATTCCCATGTGTTTTTGTCTGCAGGCGTGCTGGTACCGACTGTATCAGCTGAAAGCAGATTCCATGCCTATTACGGCCGATCTGGTTATGAGCTGTATTCCTTCTGTCTGATGTGCGGCGTGGTTGCCAAGTGGGATTATGGGAGAGAACAGCAAAGTTATGAGGTGTTTATTCTGTCCATACCAGGTTGGGATTGTACGCCCTAACATTGCAGAGCGACGTGCACGACAATGCAGTAGAGCTGAGTTTATTAGAAGTGGATATATTGCCACTGAAGATTGTTAATGATAAAAAATAATAAAACACTGAATTCCCTTGTACTTTCTGACATTTTCCCATTTTATTAAGCTAAAAATAAAAAGACAAAACTTAGAGACCTTACTTACACCCAACTGGCCTGTCCGCAAACTGATTAATGGGACTTTTTAAAAGGTGATGATCTTTAAAATACTAGTGGAAGGTGTTTAACGAGGGCTCAAAAAGCTATAAAAGTCACTGTAAACTCACTGTTATGTTCCGCAGTAGTTTGTTACGTCCTAGTTCAAGGCTCATTCCAAGGACAGGGTTCAGTTAACTGTATCCTTTAAAGGTGCATTGTGTAGGATTTAGGTGTATTTCTTTTTGCAGAAAATAAATATAATAACAATATCTGTGTTTTCTTCACTATACAATCGCCTGAAAATAGGAATCATATCTTCATTTATGTTGAAAGTTGTTTTTATTTCAGATACAGCAGGTTCTTTCAATGAATCTGCCACGTTGCATCAATAGTAGCTCAGAAATCTCAAACAAATAGACCTTTGTCACACTTGCCGGAAATACATAATTGTCATAGGAAAAGACTTCCTGCTAAGCATCAACACAGTAGAGGACTATTTTGGGGGACATTTCGTGTTTGACCAAATTGCCAAATACTACATTTGCTGATGTTCATTGCGAGGTTCATTGAAGAAAACTCTGTAACCAAAAAGAACAAAATCTATAAAGGGAACAAATCCTTCCATGAGGTGTTTGTCCATAAATCTCAAGGAAAACAGAGAGCGATCAGGCTGTTACTAAACTGTTAGCTAGAATGATAAACCATTAGCATGTTTACTTGGGTATAATTTGTTCTAATGTACAGTCAATTTTACTAAAGTATCGGAGTCTGATTTGAATGAAGCATTATGGGATCAATTTGTTCTTTTTCAGGTTGTCCAAGTAAACATCTTCTATGTAGCAACAGTAATGTTAGCGCAGTGCTATTGTCAGTTAGCTTGTTTTCGGATTACACTTGTGTTTATGTTTGTGTGTGTCTATCATCTTAGTATCAAATGTACTAGATGGGCTGGTTTTTGTGAGGGCTAGGGGTCGGGTTAGTTAAAAGTTTATCTTCGGACCTAAAATGTCTGCTGTAGACGTACGTACTACCCTTTTTAATCACAAACTTTGGTCCGTCATCTCAGCGGATCGCCTGAATCCATTTCCGCCTAACTTCACTGCCCATGTGAAAAGAATAAAAAGATAGACGGCTGCTTTTGGCGTAACAAGGACAACCTGAAACTCTATAAAAAGTCTTGTTCGTGTGCTGTAGTTGTTCTGATAGGCGAGGAAGTAGAATACCGTAACGATTGTGCATTTTCGGTCAAAATTACAGAAGTTGTGAAAATGTCTATTAATGAATCTTGGAATAGCTTTTTGTAGTTTTTGTGGTTTTAGTTGCATCTGTAGGGTAGGGTACTACCTAAAACTCATCGTTTCCCCTAAATCTGCTTCTTTACTCCATACGACACAAGTACTGGTGGATCTGTCACCAAAAAAAAAAAACCCCAACATAAATGGTCCACAAATTAAGATTCCAGCAACAAACACAAATAAACATAGATGAAGTTCCCTTAAAACCACAATCTGGTTGTCTGACTTAACGGGTCTCAAGCAACCTCAAGGTAAAAAAGCTGATTGGTCCATGGTGGACTAGTCAGGACTCATTATTTTTGGGTTCTTTGGAAAATACCGTTGTTATGGAGAATGATTGACTGACTGTCCCACATCCTCCGGTGTCTGCAGAGACTAATTTATTCACACCTACAACATCTGCCCTTGTGAAATATTCAGTGTGAGGGTTAATTATTTTCAGAAATGCTCAAAAGACTCTCAGACAGTTTGTCAAATCGTTCATGTTTTGGGTGTCTAATTTGGCTTAAACATCTGTAAGAAATATCCTGAAGCAAGACAACAATCTGGAAACACTTCACCAAAAATGTGCACAAGTTTACATGATCCGAGTTAATTAAGATGAGTTGTAGAAGCAGAACGTGTGAGGACGTCTGATGGACAGGTGAGGAGCGACACAGGTGGACAAACCAGTGGCGTCATGGGATGAAAATAACAGAGGCTAGACCAGGGTGTCACACTCGTTTTAGCTCAGGGGTCATATGCAGCCCAGTTCGAAAGGAGAGTTTTAATCTCAAGGAGCTTTTTTCATGATTAAAAGTTTCAAGTTTATTTGTCATGTGCGTTCAAGGTACAAGTACCACGGAAATGAAACAGAGTGTGCCTTGGCTCTCTCTCTCCATCCAATATAAAAAAGAAATAATAACAAATAGCAATAACAATCACAGCGACAATAAAAAAATACTTAACAATAAACTAGCACTACTATTGTAATGTAAAAACTGTAAATAAATAAATAAAAGCTGAAAGTCAGGCTGCAGTTTCCCAGCTACACAAATGAAGGTCGTGACACAAACAACAACAACAATAATAATAATAATAATAATAATAATTGTATTCTATATTAATCACGTTTCATTTTGCATGACCAAACAGACTCATTAAAGAAGGGAATATATCTGCACTTAATGCGTTTACTAAACACCTTCAACAAAACATCTTGAAACAAAACAACTGTTCTATGTTTTTTTTATCCTCGTATTTCCATCCAGAGGACCAACATGCTGTTTATTATCTTCCATCTTTATGGGATGACTCTGCTGCCTGTCACTACTGGATAAACTGCTCATTAGTTCATGCACAACACAAACTCTACTTGGATAAACTGCCCCAAATGCATTGGTAGAAATGTTTAGAGTCATTCTGTGCTGGAAATGGGCTAATTGCATTAAAAAATTTAATCAGATTAATCATGATGATGGATTAATTGTGTTAATGCATTAATTTTGACGGCCAATAATAATAATAATAATGATGATAATAATAATAATAATAATAATAATATCATAATAATAATGTCATACAGGCTGGACCAGTAAATTATCATGATGACCTACAAATACTAATCACAAATTTTTGTTTGTTTTAGAGCAAAACAAAGTAAAATTACTTTATGAGAATAACCCGCACAGCCACGAGCAAAATAAATTTAACAACATTATGTCTCAGCTTATCGTTTACACATGTACAGTAGAACTTTCAGATCTACAAAGACACAAAACATTAAAAACAGTCATCTGGAACTAACAATTATTTAATGTCATATTTAAAAAAAAAAACATATGAGGACATGGTGACTGTTAATGTCTTCTGTGGAATTTTTGGACTTCGTAAAGTAATCCCTCGGGCCGGATCGGACCCTTAGGTGGGTCACTTTTGGTGTACGAGCCATACGTTTGCCACCCCTGGGCTAAAGAATGAATAAACATGAAGAGCATATACGGCTATGCACATATGCACACGCAAACTTAAACACATGAGCAGCTTTTTTCCCCAAAGGCAAAGCAGCAGGTGTCTACCCCTGCAGGGCGGTCCTCTCTGCTCACATCCGAATCCCACTCGGTCCTGAGCGACTGCGAAATCAAACCACCACCCCCATCGCATTACTGAAATCAAACGCACTCTATGCATTTTTTATACACGAGACATGAGGGAGGAAACCAGTCCAATGTGTGTCTTTTTTTGCACTTCTTCTTCTTCTTACTTGTTTATTGATGCAACAAATTGAAAATAGATTAGAATTCCTCTTCACACAGGTGTTCGCTCTTCAGTGAGAACATTGCTGATGCAACTACAACACGGTGAATTTGACAAAATGCATATTGGAGAAGAACGGATAACAGTGAATCAGTTTTCCTGTGCTTGAAGGAAAAAAAAAACAAAGTTGGCTTCATTTGAATTGCACCGTAATTGTGTGAGAGTGTGAATGATTTTGTTGGTAATGTATTTTTGAAATGATTTTCTGTTTTTTAACAAATCATCCCACGGTTTTATTGCATTCAATATAATAATTCTATAAGAGAGACTGAGCAAATAGAAAAGCAAACATTATGTGTGTGCGTTTCATTTTAACAGGAAGAGAATAGAAACGTATGGACTCTCAAGGGATCCCTGTGCAGTTTTTCCTCCACACTGCATAGCCACTATTTCAGGGGGTGTCAAACATGTGGCTCGTGGGCCAAAACTGGACCGCCAAAGGGTTCAACCTGGTCCATGGAATGAATTTGTAAAAAAAAATTTTAAAAAAAAATAATAATAATAAATGTCAGTGGTGTTAAAATCATTTCAGCACAAGTTCAATATACAGAACTAGAAAAGTGCTCAGTTCCCCCACATATTGTGACTGACACCCCACAATATTACTCCCACATTTGTTTGTTTTTTTTAATCTATTTTATT
>JAPSES010022573.1:0-13296 GCA_029822895.1 Maxillicosta whitleyi
GACTTACCCCCGACAGTGTCCTGTGAGCCCAGTTCTGGTCCGGTTTTGGTTGAAATGAAAGTAGTCCGGCAAGTTTGTGGGGGACACTAAAATAAAACGTTTTTCTTCTCAAAACAGTATATGTTAAAAAACTATGATGGATAAGCATGTGACAATCGAACATTGAGCTGTGCTCACTATGTTGAAGAGCTACAGATTCTACAGAAACAGATTCTGGGATGTAGAGTCTGTGATCACGACCGGTTATAAAGCAACACTTTACTGTGTGTGTGGTGGCTGTGCTGCTGAATGTGCTTAGTAACTCATGACATACAGGTGCTGGTTGGACTAATCACCAGTTCTTATTGCACTGGGACTCTGCAGGATTTCTTTTTTCTGATGAGTGATATTGTAATGATACTGGTTATTCCATTCTCCTGTTTGGCAGAAAATTGTAGATTCAGTATTCAAGAAAAAATTTACATAACCATGAAAAGTCATTTATTTGAGTCAAACACGCAAAAAATAATTAAGGTTACCTGATTGTGTAGTTCTATAAAACTGTGTGTGTCGTTTGGACACAATGGCTGCTGTGTTGAAGTGTTTCTTTTGTGACAATAGAGGGGGGGGGGGGGACATTCAACTACTTTAACTGGTGTTGATATGAAGAGTTCTTAATGATCTATTGCTATTAAATATGCTTCATTATCAATAAAATTAGAATAGTAGGTAACAGTAGGTTGTGACAGTGTTGTTAAAGTACCTTCCATTAAAATGACAGTGAGAAAACCAGACAAAACTTGCTGTTAGGGAGTCAACCTACAAAACACAGAAGAATCACAGAAGAAAAACTTGAATAAAAGAAAAAAGAAGAATTTATGACCTGAGAATTTTGCAATTGAAAGAAAAACAAAACAAGTGGTGCCAGGCACAACAAACCCCACCCTCGCACATATTGTAGCTTATTCTGGCCTCGATCCATCTGATGTCATCATGTCTATGTGTGTGCTGATGTCAGCATATCAATTGCTTTTAGATATGTACTAAATCTGAAGTAAATTGAAACAAAATTGATGTTTTTATAGACATTTGTAATTTTGCCTTAATAAATAAATAGAAAAGAAAAAAAAATCATAAAAAACTTTGACCTTCTTTTCCCAAAATGTAACCACATCTATTCTAAGTCACTGGTAATCTATAAACTTAATTTGGTAGAATTGAACCAATAGATTTGCTGTTAAAGTGTTCACAAACAAACCAAACCAAAAACAATACCCCTTGACTCCCAGGGATAAAAATACAATTATGGACACTGACTCATGATGAAGGAGCACTAGTTATAGAAAATATGCTCCACAGGGCTCATATCTAGGACCCATTAGAGTTACTCTTACTGCCAATAAATTCTTGTGGCGCTGATTTAGCTCAAATCATGGTGTTTCAGACAGTATAGGACAAGTATTGGATGCACCTTAGTAGGTGGAATGTAGTCAGTGATGTGCAATAGTCATTTGGAGATCTGTATTCCATATTACATGTAATTATAACTGACATTTGACTGGCGTGTTCACTAGTTACTCACAGGCTCATGGATGGAGAGTCAAGAGTTGGTCAGAAATAGTGTCAGAGCAGTTACGACTGTTGGACTTGGACGGATGGTAATCAGCTTGTGTAACAAACACAAGGAGGAACCTCGTCTCTTCAGTCACAAAGTCACACTACAAGATTAGACCATAACATAATTATCCACCTAGAGGAAGCTCTGCAGCACCTCCAGCTGTCCGTCCTTCACACTCCTCTTTGACCTCATGGATAGGACACATTATAATAGGCTTTGTCCTTTAGTGACACTGAGCAGCTTTTCTTCCAGCAAAGTTAGCTCCTCCTTGTAGCTGCTGTTCATCTCTTCCACCGCTTTCAAACAGGTATTAAAACTGTTTAGGGAACTAGGTTGAACTAACTGATTTTTACCTGGTGGTAAAAGATACGTCCACTGCTGTTTTCAGCAAATCCTGTGGAAAAAAAGACCAGCAAAGAAGTTGTTCTTCAGTTAGTATTGTCCATGTATCTGCAACTTACTATTACTATTATTACTATTATTATTATTTTTTTTAACCCCTAGAGCAGGAGGGTCAAACTCATGTTGGTTCAGGGGCAACATCCAGCCCAATACCACATGAAGTGGGCCAGATCATTAAAATAACAACATAATAATATCTAAATCATATCAATTCCACAATTGTATGTGTAATTACTATGTTTTAGCGTGAAACAAGTAAAGATTGTATTATCAAAATGTTAAAAAAAAAAAAGAATCTACAAACTATCTAACATGAACAAAAAGAAATGTTTTTTTTTTTTTTTTTTTTTTAAATAAGTTTTACAATTTATTCCATTATTTGGCCTCATTTTCACATGTTCATTATAACGTACAGATCACAGTGGATCTACAAATATACAAAATATCACAAGTAATAATAATAACAAATAATAAAATAATAATAATAACAGGTAGAATATTGGTACAATTACACTTTATTCTGTTGAGACATTTCTGGTTGTTTATATTTCTTCAGTTTATTCACATTTTTTGTAAAAGGATAGTCTGTAAAAGTAATTTTAGTAAAAGTACTTTTTTTTTTTTTGTTTTTTTTTACACTAAAACAAAGAGAATTCACTAATTCATCCCGCGGGCTGGATTGGACCCTTTGGCGGGCTGGTTTTGGCCCCCGAGCCGCATGTTTGACACCCCTGCCCTAGAGGAAGCCATGGTGGCTATAAACTATATAAAATACAGTTATATTAGAGTTACTCTGTTGGAAACTCATGGTTCCTGTCACCCAGTGTTACAAAATCAATGCTGTGAATCTGGTGGAGCTGCAAATCAGATGCAGATACACAGAAGGAATCTTATTCTTATTCTTCAGCAACAGCAGAGTGATGTATTTGAATGTATTTTAAGATCTCCCTTATTGTATATATTGTATTTTTATTTCTATTTCTATTGTACCCTACTGCTGCCGTTACGTGACAATTTCCCAGCTTGGGATCAATAAAGTACTTTCTATTCTATTCTATTCTATTCTATTCTATTCTATTCTATTCTATTCTATTCTATGGAGGTTTGTTATGTTGTCCAGCCCCAAATTTCCCAAGCCTTCAGATGGCAGTGACCTCAGAACAAGGATCTTTCAGGGGGTTTGGGGTTAAACCGTTTCCCTTTCACTTGATTTATACACCCAGGTTCATCAGTCTTAAATGCAAGCGGGTGACGAAAGTTCCTGCAAAGGTTTCTTTGCCCTGAACAAAGATACGATAAAAGTCATGTAATTCAGTGCTTCTTTTAGGCAGAAAATATATTATATACTATAGGCCTTTGTGATGGGTTTTGTCTGTTGTCTTTCCATGTTGTACATCATATATATGGAGCATGTGTATTATATATTGTGAATGGTGATGTGAATGGTTTGTATGTATTTGAACATGAGGGAGAAAAGCTCAGCTCGAGGCTGGACATAGATTTCCATATTTAGTAATCTAGTAGTTTCCTTTATCCTGTGGTCACTAGTTAACACCCATGTTATGGAAGATCCAGCCCATTGGATTATAAAACAGATGGACTGAGGAAGTTCGGGGCTTTTTCCTCTTCTGACTTTGAGGCTGCGGAAGCTTTCTTTGGGAAAGCAGATCTGTTTATCCTACTTCAAATGGATTTATGATGTTGAGTAATAAACTTTTGTATAAAATCTTAACTTGTCATTTGTCAGATTTAGGGGAAACGACGACACCTTCTGATCACTGTACCTGCACTGACAATACAATGTTTGTTTGTTTTTTTCAACTCAATCAAACCATAGTTACAAAGTAAAAGCATTTAAATCAAGAACTTAAAGATATGAATACAATCTTACCAGAAGAGGACGGTCTCTGTTAAACAAAATAATAAATAAATACATAAATACTTCTGTACATAAACATTCTTTGATTTACTTCATTTTATTGTATATTCTTTGAAATATTAACTGGAAACTTGGCAGTAAAAGTCAACTCCCTATAGAAACATTTTAATGGAAATAGTGAACTTTGAATGTGAAAACACAAGAGACGTGGACGGAGCTTCTGTGAAGGTGAAGAATACAGAAACTCTTTCATTTTCCTACGACTCAGACATTTGTCATCACATTATTACTTCACCTCCACACAGTCATGGGTGACCCCTCTGATTCTACCTGTTTCCACTGGACGCTGATAGAGGTCGACAGAGGTCAGAATGATAAGGTGTCGCTGAATACATTTACCACAAATCTGAATTTTATTTCTAGCGATGTCTATGGTGAGGAGAATGACTATGTTATTTTACAGGTAGGGGACGCTGTGCTGAAGAGTTTTTCATGAAACAGATTTCAAAGACTCACGTCACTTTAATCAGTCAGTCATTTTCTGAACTGCCTCATCCTCACCACAGGGGTTCTGGAGCCTATTTCAGCTACATATGGGGGAAGGTGAGATTCAGCCTGGGTGGTCAGTTTAGTTTGGCTCTAATTTAGATTTGGTTTCATGACATGATTAATCTCATTTTATTCATCAACTCACTTACTCACAAATGTAAATAAAGCAGTGAATTGTAGTGGCTTTTATTAAACAAAACGATTTAATTGGGTGATTTAAAGCTAAATCTGGAAGCACATCATTTTTCACAAGATTTTTCATATATATTTATATATATTTTTAATATCTGATGCATGTCTATAGTCACTACAAAACCCTAGGATCACTAGGAAAGTGATAAGGTTGCCATGGAAACAGATTCACTTTGGGTGACACATCGAGTCCATTTAAAAAACAAAATAAATTCAATTGTATGTGTAGAACCCTATATCACGACAAGGTTGCCTCACAGGGCTTCACAGGGTTAAACAACAGTCAAATACACAGTAGATGAAGGAAGTTAATTAATGTCCTGCTCATCCCCCTCCTTCTCAGCAAAGACAAACTCCAAAAACCCAGTGGGAAAAGAGAAACAGACAGGCTATAGATGCACCAGGACCGATGGATGTCCGCTTATGGATGTGGTTCCAGTCTGGTATGATACAGTTCCATCCAAATCCATACGTCCGTCCATTTTATTTTATTTTATTGAACCTTTATTTTACCAGGTAAAATCAACTGAGAACAGCTTCTCATTTACAATGATGACCTGGCAGGAGGTTCCAGCAGATAAGACACAAGATCAAGACAAAGCAAGACAGAACAAGAACAGATAAAAGGAAACAGTACAGATGAATCTAAGAGTTACGAGAAAGAATGGAGTTAAAAACAACTGGAGTATAGGGGAGACTGGAGAGGGAGTCAACAGTTACAGCAGTCGACTATGGAGTGTTTTAATTTTTGTTTAAACATGTTGATTGACGGGAGGTGTGAGAGTTTTGAAAGACTTCTGAAGTCCATCCAACCATCCATCCATCCATCCGTCCATCCACCCAGCCGTTCATCCATCCATCCATCCATCCATCCATCCATCCATCCACCCAGCCGTTCATCCATCCGTCCATCCATCCATCCATCCATCCATCATCCATCCATCCATCTATCTGTCCGTCCATCCATCCATCCATCCATCCATCATTAATTTTTTTCCACATTCAGGCAAATGCTTCTGACACTCATGAAAATGTGTTAATGTAGTGGGTCTAACTCTGTGTTGTGTTTTAATTTGATGATAGAAGCAAACAAAGTTTCTTACCGGTCTCAATTTGATTTTATTCTTCTTCTTTGCTTCCCCTCGAAGATTGAGATTTTTCGAACAACCGGAAGTCAAACCTCTGTGACCCACAGAAAAGTTCAACTTCAAAATAAAATGAGCTGTACAATGAACATTTGCAAACACACACACAACATTAATAACAGTCAAAAGAACAAAGGAGAATAATCGACAGAGAAAATGCTGTCCTGCAAAATAAACGTATGCTTCAACATCTTGTTCATAATATAAATAGTGCAACAACATCACACCATCACATTAATACAGAACAAATGAAAGCATGAGTCACAATGAATCATTTAAATAAAATATGTCTGAGGTTTTTGTGTTTTCTTCCCCCATTAAATGCTGTGTTTTAGGTTGCAGTTGCATATGCCTGGCACTGACTCACAGTAATAAGAACATGCATAATAAACACATTAGAAGAGAAACACGAATAAATACATTTATTTAATTTACCACACATTGACATTTGACCAATCAGATGGTGCCCCAGTCAAGCTGGATTAGTTTATTGATTTTAAGTCATAATTGATGTTTCCCTCATATCTTGCAGGTGTAATTATAGTGTGCAACTCTAGTAAGAATGTGGTAGATTCAAGGTTGGTTAGACTTTTATTTGGCTGAAATGTTTTAAAGAAGCAACTGCAATCACACAGAGACAATAATTGCAGCATAGATAGCAGAAACAAAGCATGTGACTGCAGCTTTGATGGCAGCAACACCGCTGTAAAACCGGCCATTAACTTCATTAAGTCCCCCAGTGCAACCTGCTGTGTGCTGGTATAAATGGCAGCCAGAGCCAGTGGAGAGGACAGCGGTGGCATCAGACCATCCGCCATTTACCTTATGGACAGCCTTCTTACCAGATTAATTCGGTTGGCCCCTGGAGGCATGGCTCATTGGGCACAGGGTGCACCCACTCCCACTCCCACTTTTCTGCTTTTCTACTCGTCATCATTTACATTTTGATAGGTCTCTGTCTGTGAAGAATACTGATTTCTGTCAAGGTTAAAGCTGCAACACCTGAAGGAAGAGAGGAGTAAGGAGGAAGAGAGGGATTCACATTGATGGTGATGGAGCTGAATATGGGGGGGGGGGGGGATGCAACAAGAGACACAGCGGATGACTGAAACGGCCGTGACGAGTCCAATCGCGCAGGTGAAATGGAGAGTGAACAGGGGAGGAAGAGATGAAACACAGCAGCAAATGGGCAGGAGACTGAACAATAGGTCCATACAGCCGGTGGAGATCCAGCCGTGTGAAGGTGCATGATGGGTAAAGATACATCATAGAACTCCTGCTTTTAATGCCTCGAGGTGAGAGCAAACTGATGCCACATTTGAACTGTGTGATCTCTGCTTCGGTGTGAGGCTCCATGTCTGGAGTTCTCCACTAGAAATGTAGATCTATTAAAACACACCACCCATTGAAAAAGATCTGCCTCAATATTCTAGCAATTTAAGACACATCGTTGTCCATAAAATTGAAATAACATATTTGCAACTGTTCTCATGATTCTTGATAGATAAAGTGTGGGCTCAGTATGTAATCATTGCATCTGGTCAAAGGTGATTACTGTTATGTATGAATAGGAATTAAAAAGAACATGTCTGAATATGAAATAATTCCAACTTCATGGGCAACAGCATATATTACTTTTTTTTTTTTTTACACTTTATTTTAATTATGACTTACTTTATTTAGGTTTGTGGCCTATACTCTATTGTGAATACATCATCAGTACAGTTTTGTTCCATCCCATGTGAAGGCTTTCATATACTATTTGCATGCAGAAGGTCAACAGTATTTATTGTGTGTATTCAATATTGATTTAAAGGCAAAATATGACATTTTCCCGGAAAACAGCACACAGGCTCATACAATAATACCACCTCTATCAGTTATATTCACAATAATATTCCTATTGTGAATTTTATTAGGGTCAAAAAAAGAAAAGCAACAATTTGATTTGGATATTTTGGACTTCCTCTGAATGTGGAATGTGAAAGACATGATATTATGCTGATATTATTCCGGGTTTATGAGGGTTCTTATGGACTTGTGTACAAAACATTCAGAAAAATGAATCTATTTGGCACATTTTTTACAGGTTGTAACACAGCTCATGTTTACACTCACCTGGAGTAGAGACAAAGATCTTGTCCGGCAGAAATGGATGCTCAGGAGGAAAGTTCACATTTCTGTCCAAATGGAAAACACACCTAGTGTTAAACAATATGCCAGAAGATATCAACAGGTTTATGGATGAAAGTCAACTCTTTTCAGAAGACGTCTAAAGGAACAAAAGAAGTGGAATGTAAAATTATGACGACACCATTTAACAGTGCATGTAAACAGGAACATTTTTGGGATTTCACTTTTCAGTAGCCATGTATGCGCCTTATTATGAATTTAGTGTTTTTCACAATAAGAGCAAAAACTGGATAGTTTGTGCTTGTAAATGTACTCAGTGTACTCAGACCCTTCCCTCTGTCTGCGTTTTGCATTTTAAATTTCTATTTGTACATAAGTGTGGTGTCCTTTGGAAGACAAAACTGTGGGAAAAACACACATTAACTGGTGGATGGGAGGAGGAAATATGTGCTTTGGATTCTACTTCCCTTTAGGATGTTCTGATAGAGTTTTGTGATGGTTTGAACATGATCAGGTGTGTTTTACAACATAACCTCTGAATGTAAATTTTGTCTAGTCGCTCTTTTTAATCAGTTTACTTCTTGTTGCCCATTGCTCTTTCATTGCAAACATTTTCCTTTTATTTAAGCATAAGCATAACATATTACATAGATTGTCAAAAATACACATGCCAAAAATGGTAGCAGGACTTTCCTTGTAAAATGACATTTCAGATCACGTACCTGAAAATATATAAGTTATAACAAAAGTATTTGTTTTTTGACATCAAGGTTTTTCTTTGTCATGTTTCCTGGAAACCATGGAGACTAGTGAACTGAACAAACTGAAAACCCCAGCTTCTTCTTCTCTCAGTCACTGTCAACTATGTTAGACACATATTGACACAGTGTTATAAAACAGATTTATTTACAGTTTGGACAAGAATGAAAGAAGGTGAAAGAACAGCAGCTCATGCACGGACATGTAGGGATCATAATCATCTACACAGAGAAAGTTATGATTTGTTTATCTAGTGTCCATATTTTTTGGGGGGACAACTCCAATTCCCTGATGACAGTGAGCACAGATCATACAACTTTAGGTGGTCTAGGTCAAAGTTCAAGGTCAGTTAAAAAAAAAAAATCACAACATTCATATATTTTTTTATATGGCAGATTTTCCAGTGAAGTATAGTATATCTTTATCAAATTTCATCTGATTACATTATAATTTACCACACACATGTATAGTATCAAGATTTATGACCATAAACCAGACGTGGGACCAAGTCAGGGTTTGCAAATCACACGTAAGTGTCAAGTCTTTGTCCTCAATTCCCAAGTCAAGGTTGGTAAGTTTGAAGTCAAATCCCAAGTCAATGCTAAATATCTGTGGAACTGAACCTCATAAAGGTTCTCGCTGTGACCTTCCATTCAAAAGTTATTCACATCTATGAAGGTTCCAGTAACAAAACCATCACTGATAAAATGTATAGAGCTTTGAATTCAAAACACAATGAAATACATTTTCACAAAAAAAAAAAAAAAAAAAAAAAAAACACTGGGAGGGACCAGCAAGAGGAAATACCAGATGAGATATGGTCAGAAGGATGGAAATCTCAAAACTGTACTACAAACTCATTATCATGGAAGCATTTTTTTTTTTTTGCAAATGTCTGGCCCGTTTCTTTATTACACCTGTACAAAAATCACATTTTTCTGGAGTTTTTCTTCCTGCTGAGGGAGTGCAGTTCACCTGAGGCAGATCAAGCATGTGTGTTCTGGTCCTGTGATGATTAATTTGATGTATTCAGTTTTTGGTGTTCATTTTGAGATGTCATTGGCTGCTTTGCTTTTTTAGCATTTCCCCAGAGGAATTATCAAAACGTGACATATATCCACTTAGACGCAGGCAAAAAAAAAGCCAAACATTGGTTTAACAAGGATCCTCCCTCAATCTCTTTGGTGAAAAAAATTGTCAACCAGATCCATTTAATGGAAATGATGTCGTTCACTCTCTGCCTACAACAACCTGGTGTGAAGTATTGGAAAAATGGGACTTTTTCATTCAGTCTGTGGACAGTAAACAGTAAATGTCTGAATGTACCTGTGAGAATTTTTGTGTGTTTTGTGCCTCATATTAAAACAAACAAACAAAAAAAATTCATTGCCTCATTGCCTGGGAAGGAAATTCCCCTATTGATCTGTATATCTACCCCTAACCCTCTAATCCTGACCCTAACCCTGTCACCCTAAATCTAACCCTAGCCATGTTCTGACTATACTGCAACTTAACTAGTTTTTGCAAAACTTGTTTGTCAAAGTGGGGTCCAATCAACACTAAATGGCTTGAAAAGTGCTCATATCAGGTTTCTGGTACATTTTGGTGTCTACTGGTGTCACACTTTACATTACTCCAACTTCCAATTGCAACTTCCAGATTACATTTATTTTCAATTGGGGTGAGGTTTGACCCGAAATATCTCTGGAACTAAACCTTGTATAGACTTGGAGATCGGTTGCGACAGACATAATTCAGCCTAACCCTCTAACCCTATCTCCATAATAATATCCTACCCTAACCCCCCCCCCCTAACCTTACCACCACTCCTGACTAATTTAGACAATTTTGCTTACCTGGAAAATAGATTTTTAGATGGATCTTTTAGATTGGGATCTTTTATTGTTTTTTATCTTTTTTATTCAGGTTTTTAAAGGAAAACACAATTTTAATTGGTATCTGTGAGCCACGGCATAACCTAATCCTCATAACCTAAGTCTCATAACCTAAGCCTCAGTGGTATTTGACGCAGTGTGAACGCACACGCAGAATACATACAGATGTACCGTAGTATGTATACTTACACAAGTCATGATATCACAATGTCTCATTGGACTTGTATGCTTTCTCAGTGGACTTGGACTGTTTGTATGTTTGTGAAATGAACAACACTTTTGTTGTAGACTGTAATTAATACATGCTGAACAACAAAGTGAGCTGTCAATCTTAGCTACAATTATGAAATAATTTGGGTTTTAAGTAACACCTTCCTGCCCTCATATTTTTTTGATAATGTTGTCATTCACCCTGCCCAAAGGTTGACACCAGTCTCAAACACACATCCATTCATCCATTTTCTACCACTTATCCACGGTCGAGTTATGGAGACAACATTCTAAGCAGGGATGTCCAGACTTCCCTCTCCTCAGTCACCTCCTACAGCTTTTCTGGGGGGACCCTGAGGCATTCCCAGAGGCCTCCCCCCAGGGAGACATGCCAGGAACACTTCCCCAGGGAGGTTTCCATGAGGTATCCGAAACAGATGCTCTAGCCACCTTAACTGGCCCCTCTTGGTGTGGAGGAGCAGCAGCTCTACTCCAAGCTCCTCCCTGGTGACTGAGCTCCACCCCCCATCTATAAGGGTGCGTCCAGCCACCCTACGGAGGAAAATGATTTCGACTGTTTGTATCTGAGTTCTTGTTCTTTTGGTCATGACCCAAAGACATGACTTACACACATAAAAAAGACAAAAAAGGAAATACTGGCAGAACATAATGTTCATGCAGGTAAATCCACCACCACACACTTAATGTAGATGAGAAGTAATGATTGAGAGTGTGTCCGTATCTACTCATCAACTGTATCGTCTGCCATGAACAGTCCTTTGTCATCATTGATCTGCCGTGCTATGTGTCACTACAAAAACCATTACATTTTAAAGAAGTGTAGGCTTTAATCACCCTTTAATTCTCTTTGCAGTAAAATCCACAGAGACCCTTTATCTTTCAGGGACAGAAATAGACAGAAATTTTACTTCATAAAATGCTCATATTTTCTATCAGTCAGCAATAAATGCACTTCTTTTGCTGTTAAGTAGCAGCCACCATTCCCCGCATAAATGCTACATAACATTTTCCTACAAATAGACAGTAAAAGGTTGGTCCCAGAAGACTCCTTGCCAGACATCACATCAGACTGAAGAGAAGTGGGGACAAGTCACTAAGCATAAGTGATGATGATGATGTCACCCTTTGTCCACCCTCGGACACATGTCAAAGTGAAAACAGAGAAGATTCAGGTAATATCGCTCTGTGCATCCACTCACACAAGAAACACACACAAGTTCTGCAGAAATAAACTCCATCTGCATCAGTCTCTTTAAATCTGTGTCCATACCTTTTTTTTTTTTTTTTTTTTTAAACTAGGAACACTTTTTTTTTTCAAACATTGACAATCATGACCCCATGCATAAATCTGAAGTGATAAGAATTTGATAAATAAAAACTTTAATACATGCTTTATAAATAAGACCAAATCAGTGCATTTAGGAGGAGTTAACGCTGTCTCATTGTCAGTCAGTAAAACAACATCAAGTACTTTATGCATTTAGTCAAAAAATTACAAGATATTATTTTATGGGCTTCTCATTCAAAGTTGTTAGAAAAACAAATTTGGCAATGAAAATGAAATGTGTGTGTGATCCACCCATGGATGAGGCCCCAGTTTTTGGGAATGGAAGCTTTATGTAAATACCTGCAGGGTCTTCTGTATCTCCTCTTATGTATCTGTGAGGCTGATATACAGTACCTTTTCCAAGTCTCATGAAACACATTAAATAATTTCTGCAGCTAAATATAATGATGTTACTCTAAAGGTCAAGGGTGCAAGATATAGGAGGAGGTAATTTCAGATTTGGTTTATGTGTTTTTTATTATTTAAACACCTTCAAATTTGAGCCATTATGTCATTATTCCCTGAGAATGAGTTATTATATTCACAGAGTAACACAGAACATAATAATAATAATAATAATAATAATTATTATTATTATTATTATTATTATACAATGTTGTTGTTGTTTTTTTTTTGGAAGGAAATAAATAATTTACTGACATCCAAATAATGAGAACATTAATCTGAAATGCAATCCTTTAACATTGTTTATCTGTTCAGAAAACAGTTCACATTAAAGAGCATATTCGTGCGTTTTCTACTATTCCATAAAAACATATAAATGAACACACATCACAGTGTTACTATTCAACATACTTAGAGTGTTCTTATTAACGTCATGCCTTAAATGTTCTGCAGTGTTTTCCTGAATCAACACACACATTGACACACACATATGAGTTCAGATTGAGCTGTAGTTTGTCAGGTTTTCCACCTCTCATGCAGCAGTTGCATCTCTCAGCCACTGCTGTTTAATCATTTCTCATTCCCTGTTGTACTTGATTGGAGACCTGCAATTATGTTTGTCAGTAGTGAATTTTAACACCAAACCCACTTTCATCTAAATTTCTCTTACATAACCCTTTTCATATGCACTGCTGCTTTGTCCTGAGAGTGTGCCCTGTTGCCATGGTGATCTGTGAGGGGATGGATGCTGTTTGAAGGGTAAATGGGGGGGGGGGGGGGGG
>JAPSES010022582.1:0-13296 GCA_029822895.1 Maxillicosta whitleyi
TTTTGTGTTTATCCCTGAATAAACAGGTCAGTTTCTTGTTGCCAACCATTGTGTATTATTCAAACTCACCTAATTCATCTGGACAGCTGATAAATAAATTTAAATTTTAATACATGCTCGTATAGGCCGGTATCGGTATCGGCCAGTATCGGATGTGCAAAAAAATATCGGTATCGGATCAGAAGTGCAAAAACCTGGATCGGGACATCCCTAAGATAGATAGTAAGACATTATGGAAAACAATGTAAAAAAACAAAAAACAAAAACATACAGTATATATAGTATAATCCTACTTAGTCCTTACAAATGAAACACACAATAAAACAAAACAAAAAATACCAGCCTATACATATACACGAAAACAAAGTATGACTTCATTTGCACATTGGAAAAGGAGTGGGAGGAAGTATAAATGGTTTAACCCCCCCCCCCCCTTCTCCTCACAACAGTCTATACTTTAGCTTCTTATCAGTATAATATATGAAAAATCAAGTGCCTTGGATGTTTTGTAAGTAACTAACCTTACTTATCATCCTCACAAACAGAAGTAACAGAAACAGCGCATGTATAAATCAGACCAAAATGCAGAGCAGTGTCTTTTACCACATGACGAATTAAGTGTAAAATGTCCAAATGTCAAAGTGCCTGATAACCTTTGTAAACTCCCTCACCAAATGTTTAATGTTCATGCCAAAACAGAGCACAGACTTGAGTTGTGTTAACATTATCTGGGTTTCCAGCGCTGGACCTCCTGTCGACGCTTGACTATATTTGTCAACGTCTGTGTCGTAGTGGCACATTCTACAGATACCGCACCATGACACACAAGTTAAAAAAAATGACCCGACAATGAGTCAATGTGCCTTCCAGCAGCAAATGAGGGTTATTAAAAGACTAAAAGGCAACCAGAGAGACACGGCTGTGGACAGCACGGCGGGGCATGCAGAGTATGCAGAGCGGAGAGTGCGACACATGACAAAGGCCTTGATAAAGTTGAAATGAACTCCTGCCTTCTGTGCTTAAAACCAAGTGTTTTTAATCCATTTACAACGTTAAAGTTATCACCATTATCACCCCTTTCAAACTTTCAACACCAAACTTCTAAATAGACAGCAAGAGAGAAATCCAACCAGTAAACAGCCTCGTTACTCTGATGAACCAAATCCTTCATTAAAAGACTAATCATTATCACTTCAGGGGTTTACTTAAAAAAAAAACAACAAAAAAAAACAGAAAACATTAAGAGCATTACAGCAGGGAAGCAATAAAAACAAGATAAAAACAAAAACCATAAATATATCAAAGAGATAAAAACTTTAATATGAAAAGAAACAATACACATCTAAACTTCTGAATAAGAATTCCATTCAAACATTAATTAAAATTTACAAACATAAACAATATCCACCACAAACCAAAACCATCGACTGACCTAAACTCTTCAATATCTGTTGATCCATTAATTCTATCAATCCATGTAAACAATTGGTGTAAAATAAGAGTTTATCATCTTCTCATGCTCATCTGATATGACCCATTCAGATGTTCAGAGGCTCCGTAGTTACCATGGAAACACCACCATCTTCTACAACATTGATTCACCAGTAAAACCCATTTGATAAAGAACAGTTAGGTTCAGTGATTTTTACAGAAAAAGTCACTTTTTCTTCAGTTTTAACCTGTAATTTTCATCTTTATGAACATTCATATATATTTTTGCCAAACCCACATGTATTAGTCTTTGGTACATTTGGGACCCTAACATTTGAGGAACCATTTGAGGAAATAGTGAATAAAAATATCACTCACCTCATTTTAATTTGTAATTTAAGGGCTCATATTTATCTAAACCCACTTTTATTAGTGTTTGGTTCCTTTATTTGTGTATTTGGACCCTAATAGATCATACAGTTTGAATTTGAACCCTCCAGGTGCTGCAAAACTATCTTTATATCCATTTGGATTTCTACAACCTGTTTTAATATATTCTTAATTTGTTACATCTATAACTAGTTACATCACAACATTTGCACATATAAGGTCAAGACTTTCCTGTAATTGTTTATCAGCAGCAGTGGTTGTAGTAAAAACTGAAAACATGTCCATAGTTTGAGCTGATTACATAAAGTATTCAGTTGTTGGTTATATTAATAAACAAAAGTGGTTGAATGGGACAGAGAAGCACAGCCAACAGGGGTGTGAAATGGCTCATTTGCATTTAAAGGGCCAGCGCTAAAAATGACCTTTTTGGTGTCATTACCCAAACATAGAGTTGAACATGGACCTGTGGAGTTGAATTAATGAAGAATTCAGACCCTTTACGGGTCAAGGTAGACATTAAACATCAGCAGAAATCTAAGAAATGTACAAATATGTGATGTGATGTCATACCCATCAAATCTGGTATCTTTTTTTTTTTTTTTTTCCAAAAACAAGTTCTGCATTCACTGCAGAAACTATGCACAAAGACGAAGGTGTGTAGATTCAACATTAAAATATTCCTAGTTTTCAAATGGTAATAACCCAGGAAAGACAGGGACTGATGCAGAAATCGTACTGTGAGTAGCATAAAATTCAAGGACAAACGCACCATAGTAGCCGACATTATACGGCGGTGCGGCCTTCGGTGACAATCCAGTAGAAAATCGGATGCAAAAGGAGAGATATACAGTATGTCCTGCTCAATGTGTAGGTTATATAAGCAGTTTTAAACTGTTCCTAAGATGGGTGAGTCACCACCAATTAAATTTGACCCAGTAAATCAGTTCTATAATGTTCTCTACAAAGGTACCATATAGAGCCGGGGTCTGCAACCAACGGCTCCTGGACCAAATGTGGCTCCTTAGTTTCTCTCTATGGTTCCCTTTGTCAAAAACACAAGGAGCATTTTGAAACAACCTGAATTCACCTTTTTTTTTTTTTTTTTTTTTTTAACAGTTATAGGCCCAAAACAATTCTTACATTATCCATCTGCAAAAACGTGCAGGCTGCAGACAGAATAAAATAAATACATTTTTGACATTTATGTCGCACTATATTATTTTCTTGCCAAATTTACATTTGTTAGTAGTTTAGCTGTTCATTTTTTCAGCTTTTTTATCTATTACACAATGTAATTTGGTTCCGAAATAATGTACATCATTAGAAAATTGTACAAATCTTGAATGTTTTCTTTATTATAGTTGTATAATTTTACAAATGCACCAAACGTTGCATTATTGTTGTAGAAATACAAAGTTAAATAGTTAAATAAACTAATTACAAACAGGCTACAGAAGAACATGGTAAAAGGTAGCTGGGTTTAAATATGTTCCTATGGCTCCGGTCATATTTTTTCTTCTTTTTCAAGTTAAAAGTGGCTCCTCTGGTTGTAAAACTTGCAGATTTCTGATATAGAAAGAGGTTTCAACAAGTAACACTTTTAGACCATAATGAATGCACTTTACTGGTTGTTATGCAGTGTGCTTCACACCGGGGCTGGAGTTTGATGACGGCCAATCATGCTCAATGTGAATACAGAAATAACCAAGACTAAAGGGCTTCAAGAGTAGCATTTTACAACAACTTTACATTTTTCCTACTACCCACGATGCAATTCTAAATTCTGTCTCATTAATCCATCATTGATTCATTTGCCATTCTCAACCTTTAACTTAATGTGATGTTCTCAGGTTGCAGTTACTGAACTTGCACTTCCTGGTATTAGATGAAAGTAGTGTTATCAGAAATTATTTTAATGACGCATTCAGCCATGTGCTCAGGCTCGTCAGCACAGTTTGCATGTGCACTTGTCAGTTAAATATTGGTTTTGCTTTGTAGTTTGGGTAATAGAGCTAAAATTAGGATTTATGGTGTTAAAATTGCCAACTGCAGGTGCCAAAATCAGGGGGAGATTGTCCAAATTTCAAGCACCCCCAGTCTAAATCAAAGAACTAAATACAAGTATACATGAAAAAGGCATAATCTCATCATCAATTGCAATTACAGCTGTCAGTCATGTAGCAATCTGCCCGAGCTGTCCAAACTAAAATGGAGAAATCATGTGGTAGATTTTCTACAGCCCAAAAACAGTAGATACATAAGTGTTGTATCCTCTCAGATTATTTAAATTCTCTCTCAATTTTATTCTTGAGTGACTAGGAACAGCTGACATATCCCTGAACTAACTTATCTTCATATGTTTACAATTAATTATGGAAATTTTGCCCAATGATGCAAAAAAAACAACCTACTAACCCATAAACAGTCAGTACTTTTGTGGCAATCCCCAAGTGATTTATCACTATTTACTATAATATTATCCTCTGTATTTCATATTTTTTCACTTAGAATAATATATTTTCCCATAATTAATTTACTGATCGTGTAGATGTTCATAAAACCTCAGAGTAAACTTGAGGGTTATTATATCATAAACAGAGAAAAGTTTACTTTTGCCCGCGTAATAAGATACATTATATAAACTAAATGTCCTAAAACTTATGTTTATGTGCAACATAGTATAGTAAACTACTACATGATCAAAATAAATACATTTTAGTAAAAAAAAGAAAAAAAAAAGAAAATGTCTCCATTTCGAAGTTCTGGAGTCGCCAGAAATTTGTGATGTTAAAATAAGGTGAAGAAAGTTGGAACCATTACCCTGTATTTAATTAACTGATCATGTAGATGTTCACGAATAAATTCAAAGGTTATTGAATTAAAGCATCAAAGTGACCTTTTCTGTAAATCTATCATTAATTGAACATAAACCCAGTGTTTCCATTCACTTTCATTGATCCAGCTCCATGGGTTTTACAATGTTGTAGATCAGGGGTGTCAAACATGTGGTCTGGGGGCCAAATCCAGCCCGCCAAAAGATCCAGTCCGGCCCTTGTGATGACTTTGTGAAATGCTAAAAAATAAAACTAACATATTAACAATCATTTAAGTTTGGGGGCCATAGACAGAACAGTGCAATTTCAAGTGGGTCAGACTGGTAAAATACCACCATAATATCCAATAAATACTCACATCTCTAAATATTTTCATGTATTTACACAAAAACAATTTTAATTTGCAAAACGTGAATAATCTAAAGAAATATGAACCTGACATATCTTAAAAGAAGTGCAATTTAACAATATATTATTGAATGTTCTGTGTATTTGTAGATCCACTGTGACCTGTTTATTATTATTATTATGTGTAAATGATAAACTGAAGCATAATATTGGTAAAAATACACTTATTTTTTTCTGTTTGTATACATTTTTCACATAGTTTTAAATCATAGTTTATAGACGTAAACATTTTCATAATGTCATTTTTAATTTTTTAATGCTAAAACATAAAGAAAAGATTGCAGTTCGCATTATTATTATTATTATTATTATTATTATTATGTTATTATTTTACTTCAGATCAAATATGGCTGAATGTGGATCTGAACTAAAATGAGTTTGACAGATAGATGTAGTAGTAGATGTTTTTTCAAAGACGACAAACTGTATGTTACACCAGTTATTTACATGTATTGACAGGATTAGTGGATCATGAGTTATTTATCTTTTTATATCAGTAAATAATTTCGGTTGCTGGTGGATGTTTGGGTCTTTATGTGTTAAGTGTGGTACAATCCAATCAATTTTTACAACCTGTGAAATTTGTATGACATTTTATGGCGTAAAATCGGAAGATCAAGAAACGCCGTTACAGAACACCTAGTTGTATCTAATAAAATATACATATATATATATATATATTTATGTGACCTTTTTGACAGCCATGTTACCGAGACCTTGGAACACGTGTGTCAAAAAACATTCCTCTTTAAAAGCAAAAAAAAAAAAATCGTATTATTAATAATACTAAAACCTGTCAAGTACTCGACACTTCAGGTTTTTCTCTAACACTCAAATAGCACGAGAGCGTTCAAAACATTCAGCTGATGTTCCACGTCTTTTTCTGTAGGTTCTGAATGTCTGACTTTTCATCGGAGCATGTTTTGTAAGCGTTGTTTTGTCTGCGACACACTCAAAATAATCCAACAGGGTCAAGTAATTTTTTTTTGCCGAGAGCAGTTTCATCCCAATACAAATGTATTTCAGTGAGCCTGGGTGGTGACTATATTTACTCGGCCTGCGTCACCACATGACAGAAGAGCCTGGAGTTTTAACAAGGATAGCATCCAGAGAGACTTCTCATTAGTCCTGGTTTTGAAAAGACAGTCACAGCTAATGGAACAAGGATGTCACTCAACTAATAAATGTGTTCAGGACAGGAAAGCTGCGTGGACAACGGGACGCTAACGTCAGTTAAAAGCACAGGAGTGTGTTCTCATTCAGCTTATAGCTCCAGATGTACCATAACAGTAACTAAAAGCATCATTTGTGAGATTTGCATTGATTATTGTGCTAAATTCACATACATATGAATAGCTCAAATGTATTATTTACTGGTCGACATGTTTTACACTGTAATTGCTGAGTGTGATTTTTGCTTTTGGTTGATATCAAGTTCATAATCAGGTCTGATCTGAAAAACAAAACAAAACAAAACAAAACATGAAGGCAAGGTGTAACTTTGGGTTAAACATTGGGGGGGGTCACACTCAGGGCTGTTGCAGGGTTTTAAAACGGCTGGGATTTGTGATGCACGGGCTGAAAATCTTTCATTTTTTGAATGAGTGGGTGTGAATTACACGTCACACAGGAGATCTATATCGCTGAAATTACTTTTGAACTAAAATTACTTTTGAATTAAAAAAAAAAAAACATGACAAGAGTAAGTTAAACTTGGTTTGATCTGGCGAAGGCAATGAGGAAAAAAATGTACTCTAACCATGTAATCACATTACATTAGCAGATGATCAGAGATGCTGTGATTTTTATGGTAAATAATTAGTAAATAGTAAAAAATTATTCATGCAAAATAGTTAATACATTTAATAATCGGAATGATGTGATTATATTGGGGGGGTTATATTGGTTGGATCTTTTTTTTTTTTTTGGGGGGGTCGGGGTCATGACCACCCTATCCCCCCTTGTAAATCACACCTATGCGTGAAGGTTTTTCTTCCGATAAACACCGAACACGACGGCGTGCGTCCCTTTTCACGTTCAGCGGCAGTTCTGTGTGCGTTACCTGTCACATCTGGACCCTGAATATCCAGGTGGGCACTGGTTGCAAATCTGCTCCCCTTCTGCACCCAAGTGGCAAGTCGGGCTGAAGCTGTTGAGGTTACCATGGCGACGGGGTTGTTTTTGTTGAAGTTGTTGATGGAGTCGGTAGCGTTGTCCCGGTGTGAAGACGGGGAGGAGGAAGAGGAGGAAGAGGAGAGGACAGAGACGAGTTAAGGCCATTGTTCCCCTCTTTTGTTCCCACTTTCACTTCACATCCACACTCTCAAACACACACACACACACACTTATCTTCACCTTTTTCCACCTCACACACACACACACACAGATCTGAACTTGTATATTCACAACTCTTCCTCCTTGTTTCCCACAAGAACTGCGAGTGAGAGACTGAGTAAAGCAATAGTCTCCCTCCCACTTCCATAAACTATAGATAGTTCTGCTGGCTCAGGTTCCAGGCCCCAGACTGAGTCACTGGCTGACAGATTCACCGGCTGAATGAGTGGAGCCTGCTGGGTCTGCGCATGTAAACAAAAATAAACCAAAAACAGCACTAAACATGTCCAGCTATACACATAATTATTCTAACTAATCATGCTCATCGCTGGTTAAGTCAAAAAAAAAGGTGAGTATAGGGGCTGCGTTACAGTCCAGTCAACTTTATTTATGCAGGAGCTTTTCATTTGACAACCTTCAAAATAAAACCCAAAAAATGGCACAAATCTGCAAGGTGTAAAGTGTTATTCTAAAAGGGATTGAGACTATAATACTGATGCTTTACTTGATAACCACTTTGAATCCTAACCATTTTTTTTTCTACCTCTAACATAGGACACTGGTGTAGCAGCTCAATTTTCAAGTCAAAAAAAAAAGGTAATTCAGCTGTGATTACAGTGGGGAAGACAATATGACACCTTTTCAAAAAACTGTTGATTTCTTGTTGCTGAATTGACATGAAAATGTGTGAAAGAAAAAAAAAATTAATAGATTTTATGTGACGAGACATATATGCGATATATATATATAACAGAGTACTGCAACTGTACTGAGTATAAATTTGTTATTATTAGATATGATTATTATTATTATTATTGAATTTAAAACGAATTCTTACATTTTCATAAATACAGCCTCAAATGTCAAATAATAATAATATGTGTGTCCTCCATTTTATTTCCTTACCAGCGTCAATACACGTAAATGATTTGCAGGATTTGTCTCCTTTGATGAATTATATCGATTAAAACATCGCATCTACGCATCTTGTATGTAGTTACCAACTACAGTAAAATGGTCTAGAAAAAAATAAACCACTACCGTTATAATATAATATAATAGGGTTGAGAAAAAATCTTTATTAAAAAAAAAAAAAAAAAAAAAAGCAAAAAAAGATTTGGAAAAAATGAAAAAAAAAAAAAAATGGTGTGTTACTGCCTAGAGCAATTTCACTTCCCCCTTTTCACCAAATCTAATTAATTTTGAGAAATAATTTTTGACAAACAGGATGTAGATTTCTTTGGGCGCATAGTAATTAACCCTGAGTGTAAATAAAGAGGACTAAACTGGTTTCTATTGATTGACTGGGAATTGTTTCTTCTCCTGTAACTACTATCGACATCACTTTACAAGATATTATAAAAGGTTTGACATTCCTGCTAAATGGTACAGTCTGACGGCTGCTTGAGTGATTGGCTTTGGGGAACGTAAGCCACTCGGTTATTCTGAGAGGCTGAAAGGCACGGCACTTTCAAGCTATTATTACTGCAGGGGGCGGAGAGAGAGAGAGAGTTGCGTCTTCCTTTAGCTCGGAGAGTTTTGAACATGACGCATAATGGCTGCATGAAAATTCTCAGCTGCTCTTGTCTGTGTTCACACACATATGTAATTTTGTGTGTGTGTGTGTGTGTGTGTGTCCATTCTGGTGACATTTGTGCACTTAGCATACAGCATCTCTCTCTGGTCATTTGAAGACATTACAGAAAACGAATAGGTAATGAGTCATTTCAGCAGGTGTCTGTGGGTTCTTCGTGACAATAAAGAAAAGTTACACAGATCTTTTTTTTGGTAACGAAGAGCAAAAGTATGGAATCAAATCTGTGCCAAAAAAATTAAAGAAGACAAAAAATATCAATTCAATATATTAAAAAAAAAAAAAAAAATCAAACAAAAAAAAGTGATTCTAATAAAAAAAAAAAAAAAAATACAAAATTAGAACCCCCTCCCCCCAGGTGTATGTTGTGTTCAGGCTCAAGGTGATGACGTTATTAGAACCAATCAGCAGCAGAGTAGCTGCTGCAGCCAGATCCACTTCATTCGCTTGCTTAGCTGTCCGTCAAACACAAATAAGCCAATAGGAACGCACCCATGGAAATCCCACCCACCGTCACGTTTGTGCCAAAATCTCAAACAAAAAACCAGGGAGTGCAAACGAGCAGGCTCAACAATCAAAGGAAACGAAGGCAAACATAAACAAAGGCAAATATTTTACACGATTTCACGTATTATTTCATTGTAATTTTGTATTTTTATTAGAATTACTTTTATTTGTTTGTTTTTTATTTGGTATACTGAATTGATATTTTTTGCTTGTTGATTCAAAAGTCTTCTTTAATCTTTTTGGCACAAATTTGATTCCATACAAACATCCCATATCAGTTTCGCTATATTAAAGTCCCACTGATGTGGCGAACACAGTCAGTACCTGATCCGATTTGAACCCACAAAACTCGAATTGTGCAATGCACGGCGCGATTAAAACCTGGAACTTTACTTATCAGCTTCATCCACTTCCTCTTTATCATCACATACAAAGCAGTAGAATGACAAACGTATTTTATGGACTTTTATTATGACCGTACTGTAGCAGATTAAATACAGAAAAATGGACAATTTTGGACCTGAAGTAGATTTTTTTTTTTTTTTTTAATGAAATATTTTATTTCAGTTACATACAAAACATATACATAAAGAACATAATTGAAACAATTTGTAACTGAAAAAGGAAGAAGCTGAATATCTACTCTAACTCCATAAAAAAAATAGAATATTAACATAAATTAAACTACATTCAGTTTCTTAAATCACTTAAAAATCATTGTACTTTCCTAGCGCTGGAGAATTTCACGACATAAAGCTTTTTTAAAACGCCACAATGAGCTACACGATTTCAATTCATCCTCCAATTGGTTCCATAATTTAACACCGATAACAGAAACACAGTGATATTTAACATTTGTTCTATGTTTCAAACACAAACATCCCTCTTCACTTCTAATTCCCTTCACTGAACTTAACAGGAAGACTTTTACTCGTTTTAAATATACAATATTAGGGAATTTTAATATATAAGATCCTACAAAAAATGGATGAGTAGACTGAAGATAACCCACTTTATTTATTATTCTAATAGCTCTAATAAGTTTTGGAGTATAATTATCAAGCCTATGCTAGTTTTATACATATAGTGAGCAGTATTTTGACATTTTTCACCTAAAAAATTGTATCTCCTTAAATTTTGTTGAACATAATGTTAAAGTTGCTTCAAAATACGTACACACGTGTGTATAATATATGCATATAATTTACTCTGCTTATGTGACAGGGACTGTTGAATGTAAAATATGTCCATATCGGATCCATAGACTTCACTAAAATAAAATTAAATATTCTAGGCAGCATAGATAATGTGTTAAACCAAAGCCTAGTTTGTTACACTCATGAGAACAGTTTTTGCACATATGTAGTTTAATGAGAGCTGCCCTAGTGCCTACATGAAGGGCAAATTCTGTGATTACTTAATTACTTATTAATTACCTGCTAAAAATGATGAAAAACGGTTGTAGTTGTAAATTATGCTGCCCTCCTTTTTATGCAGAAACCTGAACTTGTGGTGCCGTGAAACTGACTGACGTTTTGAAGCCGGTGATGTAAGCATTCCATACGTCGTTAAATAAAAACAACTTAAATGGCGCTAAGGTTGTTGAATTAACCACAGTGGCCTTCTGTTAATGACTGTGACATTTCTCGCTGTAATGATTTTGTGTCTCCGCTTCCATTGGTGTTTGTACCCGCAGTGTGGGTATTTTTGCGTGCATGTATTTATGGCAATTTCTGCTCAATGACGAAGCCTCTGCAGTGAGATTCTTTAAGGACAAAGAGTTTGACGAGTTTATCCGGACGAAATCAGTCCGAAAACAAGACATAAAGGCCGGCGGGGTCATAGATATACGGCGGGGTTGTCTGCAATAGATTGAGGCTTTTGATTAAATTTTCATGTCATGGTGGTGTAAGCTCTGGTGGATTGAGAACTCACTTGTTGCTAGGCAGATTGAGAGGGCAGGCGCAGGGCTGACAGTCCGCCGGTGACCCCCGGGTGGCGTTGCCATAGTAACCAGGTAGACATGTGTCACAGTGGGAGCCAGTGGTATGGTGGGAACAATCCTGGAGCAGAAACGTGGGCAAAGTTCAGTCACATCAGCAGAACAAATTACATTTTTTTTGGCAGATAAGTCATCTGATCAGTTATCAAACCTTGGAGACAGGAAGATTATTTTTGCCTCCTCGGCGATAAAAATCAGCCTAGACATTTTGATTAAAATGTTCCAAGTGAGTCGGTGGTATCCAACCTGTTTTCTGTTTCCTGGAACTCCCACTAAAAAAGCTGAGCCACCCCAAAGAACACAAAGAAAAGCCACAAGAATGAAGTGATTTCACCTGAAAATGTATATTGGCATTCGGTTTGTTATGTTTATTTTTTTTTATTTAAATACCTTTTTTTGAGGGATTAACCCATAAACGTCTTCTGGTGACATAAGTCATTTACGGATATAGAAAGTTAAATACCTTCAGATACACTAATTCTATCAATACATGTAAATAATTGGTATAAATTCCAGTTTATCATCTTTTCATGGTCATCATATATGACCCATTTGGACGTTCAGAGTCCCTGTAGTTACCATGGAAACACCGTCATCTTCAACAACACTGATTCACCAGTAAAATCTATGAAGTCAGATTAATGACAGTGGGTGGACACACTGGGTTTATGTTCAGTTAATGAAAGATTTGACTGAAAAAAGTCAGTTTTTCCTCCATTTTCTCTGTTTTTAACATAATACCTTCCACTTACGTTTGAGCTGTTATGGACATCAATCGTGACCAGTAAATTAAATATAGGAAAATACATGAGTTTCACTTAAAAATGTAAAATACTAAGCATAATATTAGATTAAATGGTGATAAATCGCTTTAAAAAAAAGTTAGAAATAGAGTAAAACATATTTGGGAACTGACACAAAACTTTATGTTTATTTCTTTATGGGTTAATTGGTCACACAGGCGTGATTTATTAAACGAGGACCAAAACATAACCTTTTAAATTGTCTGATGTATTGACTTATAATCCAGTGAGTGTTTTGTTGTGATGTTATTTAACATTGAACAGAAATAAATCAACCAATCGGTCAATCAACCAATCCTTTGGGAACCACGGATGCAAGTTGGGAAGTTTGGTAGTAAGTTATTTTACCTTTTTTCATACTAATAATTAATTGGAAAAGTCCTTAAAATCTGTGTAAAACAAAGTTACATTCTGAGTTCAGAAACCACATAAAAATTGTTTCTCAAGTGATCACTACCACAACCTGGACGCTCCATCTATTAACTTTTTAAAGCCATAAATGTTTGATCCATAGAATAGAATAGAAAACTACCCAAGACTGAACCTTTCATCACATTCTGCAACAATGTGGCAGTTTCTGCATCGACACTGCGTATTATTCCAACATAACATAGCCACATAAAGGTCAGTTATTAATAAACAACACAGAAAAAACTATTTACCCACTTTGTACTTCGTGTTATGTGTTTAGTCATGGATCAAACAGCAGATTCCCACAATGCATTTGCAGAATATGATCAAGTAGAAGAGTTACTGATGCTGACACGGTCTAGTTTTTGGTGAGTATTATGGAGAGTATGACTACACTGACCCATTATACATTATACTTTTAATGTAAATTTAGAAAGACAAATCTACTTTTCTATCACATATACTTTACAAGCACTGGTCATTTTCATTTCTTTTTTTTTTTTTTTTTAACCTTTATTTAACCAGGAAAAGTCCCATTGAGATTAAAAACCTCTTTTTCAAGGGAGTCCTGGCCAAGAGGCA